>UZAE01012293.1:12900-30640 GCA_900617975.1 Rodentolepis nana
TCTTGATTAGATCGTAGTGTGAGGTGAGGCCTTCTTTTACTCCAGTTAGAATTCCACTTGCAACTTGCAGATATTTATGTAGATTGTACAGGGTGTAACCTGGGAATTAGTAGTACTTCAGTTTGTCATCCGAAATTTTGGCTTCCATAATTGTGAAAATGTCTACATCATAGATTTGTAGGATTTTCTGTACTTGGATCTTTTTGTCCGGAGAAATTCCTTCAGCATTTCACTGGAGGATCTGAAGACGTTGTGATTCGCCCTGACGAGGGCAATTTTTCTTATAGCCATTTTTCAAGCTTATCGTCATAAAACGAATTAAAAATCGAATGCCGAGTGATAGACTTGTTTGCCGTACGAAGATACGTTGTCCAGGGTGCACCACGTGGAGGTACGTCTATCGCGCACCCCAAGAGTTGAATATTGATTATCGTAAATTGTGACCTCATTATCCATCAACTTTTACACAGTAAAGAGAACACATGAGTTTGCACAGACGAAGTAAGGTGAGTAGTTAACTTTATTCATGTTAACTATAACAACAAGAACAATGATAATGAGAAGAAAGAGTAGTAAATTAATGGGACCAATGTGGAGCAGAAGCCTTCCGAATAATCCACCATTTATTATAATTCCAAAATGCCTCTCTCGTTCGCGGTAACATGCGAAGTTCAAAAGAAGTGGTGGGAGGAGGGGGTGTAGGGGAGGGGAAATAAATCAACACAGTTGAAAAGTGTATGAAAAGGAGTTCAATATCTTTCTAGGTGCATTTCTTGATGAACATATAAGAACCTCAATGAACGGATAAGTTCCCCAACTTCAGATGAAGCGAAAAGAAACTAATTGTCATCGAAGATCTCTTAGGCCTCGTCGCTGTCGACATCGCCGCTGCCGTCGGCGTCGTCAATGTAAGGACAATTGTGTTGTATCAACCTCCGTGTTTTAAGCTTTTCCAAAAATGTTATACTATTTAAAAGTGAACGTCTAAACAAACCTCTTCCACAACTGCATCCCCCCATTTCGTGTAGTATATTGATTGAGTCAAATGGTGTGCGGTCAAGAGGACAGGTTCGTTTAGCTTCGCACAACTTCTTGATGCAATCGTCACAGAAATTGTTTTGCATCCACCTAGCATTCAGATTGAGAATTTAATTTCCTGAACAATATGTCAAATGTGATGCCAGGTTTCCTTTCACTTAAACAAACATAATCAAGACACAATGACAGCTATTCCTTTGAGCATTCAATTTTCACAACAAATCCTCATTTAAGCAGTAGATATAACTAAATATTTCCCATAATTACTTTTATCATGAAAATAATTCATCCTCAAATTAGTTTCTTACAAATGCAGATGTGTTCCTGTGAATCCAGTGATGTTTCTAGTAGAGTTAACTAGTTCATGCTACGAAGTTCGGCTCCTGTAGATATGTATTTCCATTTTCTACGAGTCAATTACATAATTTTTTACAATGCTCATTTGCTAATTTATACTAACACGACATGAGCAGTAAAAACCTAACCCTTCGTATAAGTAAAAGTAATCGCAAAGTTATACATCATCTCGTAAACCCCAATAACTTGCCCAGCCAATTAACAAAGACTCACACACAGTTTAGCGCTGAGTCGCCATACGGAACATATTACCTTCAATTAAAGAGTAAATATTGAAAGATCGAAGCATTAAAAATAGCAAAACAGGCAGCCTATTCATTAGGTTACCCAAGTAAGGTCACTATATTTTGCGTTCATTCTTTGATAAGTTGAGTTGGGCCAAATTCCAGTATTCGAAAATAATACCATGCCACACAACAACAACTTTTTCGAAGTCATGATGTAAATAGTATTGCGCTGATTACTAATCAAATCAATTAGAATTGCCGTTTGCATTACATCACTTAGATCAACATCTGAACCGGATATACTATTAATCACGGATTTATTTATTCATTTATTAAATTATAAAATACATTTTAAAAAATATGCAGACATTGAATTCAATGAATAATTAAAATGAAAGATAACTCAAGTCACGATTATAATACCAGGAATCACCACTGGGGAAGTGAATGTAAGGCATTTGAATTTGAATTAATTGGTGATTAAATGGTTCTTCAAGTTCATTTCCACTACACAAAAACTTGAGGTGAGGCAACAATTGTAAGATTGGCAATAGCATCAGCTGAAGAATTTTGGTGCCGAGTGATTGTCACATGGACAGAGGCAAAAGGTCACAAAATAATAAATGTTATAATGAAAATAGTTAAAAAATTAACATATAAATATGTTCTCTTTTTTTGCAGCTCACTAACAATGGAACAGTTTCAAATATTGTTATAAAAATTGTTTAAATTAGCGGAAGTGGAAAATTGCACGGACTCGATTTTCTGGCTTGTTATCTCTATAGCTCATTAAAAATTAAACAGTTTTTAATATTGCAAAATTGTTTAAATTGATTAAAGTGAGGAATTTCAAAATTGCACAGACTCGATTTTCTGGCTGGTTTCACTCTTAAGGCAAGTTGAAAAGTATTATGCAAACTCTTCTGCACTCGATCACAAACTCAATTTGGTTTCATCTGAAAATGTGTTGCTCTTGTTTCAATATCCCACGAAAGTCTGTCTTTTCCTTCTTCTCCACTTCAATTTATCCTAACGTGTTGATGATCTGTGATACATGCTTTTGGAGCTAACAATTGAAGACCTCAGATGGCACCGAACAAGAGTGATAAGAGCAAAAAGGTAAGTAACAAGTCTCTTTGCATTTCATTTGCAATACACGTTTATTGGTGTTTATTGGTAGACCGTACATGCATATGTGGATGTTGTGCCAATTGATGTGAAAGGTGGGAAGATTGAAAGTAAGATGCCAGGAAATCTGCACCATGAGGAGTTCCTTTAATTCACTTTTGAGATAGCATTTGGCGACCAAGTCATTATTCGTTGACCCTCATGAAAATGTTGCGGACACATTGCAGGCCTTCCATATTGAATGGAAAGTGGTGGATATAAGTCGTACTCCATTTGATCTGTACGAATGCCAAAGATGATCTCTGCATATAGAAAGGGACAGCATTGAGATTGCAACTCGGGTACCAAAATGTGTCTAGAAATTGCTAATGACTGCCATTACTAATGAGGCGCTCGCCGTCCAGCAGTATTGAGAATTCTCAATTGATCCATGTGAGGAGAAATGGTGAGAAGTAGTGAAGGGCAAACTTGTTGTTCACTAGCTCCATTTCACTTTCCAACATGTACTAATGCCATGAGAAACAATTTCTAATGATGATTTCCTGAAAGAAGACCTTGGCGGCGACCTTCTTGCGGAGCGGCCAATGGTGTCACTTGCATATAAGCAAGAGATGAAGAAGAGTCTTCCACAATTGCACTACAGCCTACATCTCTAATTGTTGGCTGATGTGTTCGAGGACTTTTCAGAAGCCTTCTGACAGAACCATCGCAATAAGGGTAAGTCGAGTGGCTCAATTGAATCACTACGCTATAAATGACTTCATATTCACGCACAAGATGTAACTGAACCTTTAGTCGATTTGGTTCTTATAATACTTATTTGTTCCCGTTCATTTCGTACGTTGGTGATGCAGTCACTGTTACTGGAGAGCACTTGGTAGAACTCTTAGGTAAAGCCACTCCTAGATTTCAATCACATATAGCCGTGCAGATAGACAGGCAGGCACAATGCTAACCATCTTGTGAGTCATGGTAGGGTAAGATTAAGACATTGCAGTTGTCACTGCGGCAAATTCCCCAGCACCTAAGTGAATGCCTGAAATGTAGCGGAATCAGCTTTGTCTCCTTCTTCTTATCTCCTCTTCACTTCTTCAATTGTAGAAGGTGTTTATCACCGATTTGAGGCGATTCCTTCAAAAGGAGTATCCGGGATCCAGGTTGGAGTTGTTTGGCTCCTTGACGAATGGCTTTGCAACAGAATCCAGTGATCTGGATCTCACAATGGTGTTTGCCGAAGGTAGCCGAGAGGCAAACATTTAGAGTTATGGAGCAAAAGGTGATCAAATTGAGGCAAGTCTACTCCACCGATTCTTTTCCTCAGCCCACTTGCCATTTTCCCTCTGTAGCTGCTCATGGAAATCTCCTCAAAGCTGATAAATAATAAGAAGAATTTGAAGATTAAAGACATTAAAGCATTTCCTTATGCGAGGGTGAGAATAGTGAAATTCAAATCCTATAAGCACCAATTCGCAGTCGACTTGAGCTTCTCCAATCATTTGGTGAGTTGAATGTCGTAATTAGGGGTGACAAGTGTCAACTGTGTACTCAGTAGCCTCATCTCTCCTTGCCTTTCTTTACCTTAACTCACCTCACCTCACTTCGCTTATTCCCTTTCTTCCAAGGCACTTCGAAATACCGTCATACTCAATGAGTATACTTAGTACGAGCCACTGTTAATGAGTCTGGTCGTGATTCTGAAGAAAATCATCATGGTAAGAGATGTAATTTTTGTGTATGCGAGGCATGTGCAATGGGCTCTGAAGCGTGAGAATGTAAACCACGCATTTTCACTTTCAGGGTGCAATTTCATCCCATGTCCACTCTCTCATGATGATTTTCGATCTCCAACAGAAAGGCTACCAGCCCTGACTCCAGACAGTAAGAGCCATTGAAATTGACCACAACCTTCTTCACTTTCCCGTCATGGGAAGAAGAGAGGAGTTCAAATCTCTATTTGCAATCGAGCACGTCTTGAACATCGCATTGCATAAGATGTTAAGACTTCCACCATAAATATAGTGCTGAATTGTGGTAGAAGGCGGATTGGTTTTGACTTAGTCTCCAAACATACTTGATAAATCGTAGAGGTGGAGGCTGTTGTGCAATTGCCCATCTTTTGCCTATTCGCACTCGAGAGCATTGGCCTCTTCGCTTCACAATCCTTCACACCACCTTCTTCCACGGTCTCAATCTGAGACACAAAGATCGATTCCCTCCAGTTCGTACAACATTCTTCAATTTGAAGACCAGTGAAGTGGTGAATCGGCCGAGCTTCCAGCAAAGTGTCTATGCCCATCCCACAGACAAGTCGTTGTAGCTTTGCGGTGGGGTTCAAGGCACTGGTTCTTTTATCATCTAGTAAGGAATAGGGTAGATAGTTAAATAGTAATTCTGGTTGGAGCTTTCTTACTGCTTCAACCACAGCACAACATACTGTCATGGCTTTGTGAAGCATCACATCCAAAATCAATCAATGCATTTTGATCTCCTAACATGCTGGTGATTAGATGTCACTACAAATTTCAAATTCATTACATGTCACCTTGAGGGGGAACAGCAATTTCGATAATCTACTCTATGATTTTACGAATGACTACATTTTATTTGCAGGACTTTCACTATCCAACGAATTGACTTCACTCTGTGATTTAATACTGCCTTCCATCTACAACTGTACCACATTTCTTTTTTGTTGATATCTTTATCCAATTAGAGATAAATTATATGCAGCTTGCTTATATTTCTTATCAATATAATGCCTTTCCCTCTTGTGTGATTATAGCCAAAACACTTGTGTCAATACGATCTCATAAAGCATCATTAATGCAACATTTTTTATCTAAGTTATGTAGTGAAGTTCATGGGGTTTTTGTTAATAATTAAAAGAGTTGTCTCATGCCAATTGAGGAGTGAACTAACTTCGTGAGGGTAACACAAAATTGATTGATGGACATGCAGTTCCTTTCAAAAGTCGTTTTGTAAGTATTATCATTTTAAGCTTAATGTAGGTTTCATATGGATTGGAGGACATGACATTTCAGATTTGCTCAATGATATATCACGCTGAATGTGTCGGAGTTGTTTCAACATTGCGCAACATTGAAGTAAAATTTAAGTTTAACTGTTTGATGATGACGTGTTTAGCCAATCGGAGAATTATTTGAATTTACTTCCATTATTATTATAAAGATTATTGTTATAAGCAATATTGGCTGTTGCGCGCATTACGGGTAATTTAGGTTTTGTTGAGTTGGGTAAAGCTTTTTTGCCATGGATATAGGCAACTGTTCTGGGGAAAGAGGACATATTTTATCAATTATTGAAAATAAACCAATGCACATAAACCATCAAAAAAAGAAATTACAATGAATAGAAGATGACGAATTAATAAATCTAATTATGGAATGTCATTTATCCTGAGCATGCGCCCTCTTATATTGAATCCTATGCTGAATGAGACTAAAGAGGAAGTGGAATGTGGAGCACTGTGTCTCAACTCCCTCGCTCCTCCTCGAAACGAGAAGGTGGCACTTCTGAGAAAACATCGACAATTGCAGTCATGTTAAACTTCAAAATGCACAAAGAGACTTTTGAGGGATTTCAGAGAAAATGGAAGAGGTATGGCAGTGAGCATTGATTAGTGGACACTCGAAGCCATATTGAATGCACGTCATGAAACATAAAGCCAGTTAAGTGGTAACAATTGTGTCGTCGAATGTCAAAGGCATTGAAACGGGAAAATAGAACTTTCGATAACTCTTGTGTAACTCATGAGTAGCAAAGTGGACAGATATTTAAGCATGCTTGCAACTTTACTAATAGGCAATTGATTGGGAACATTTAAAATACTCTAATCAAAAGATTTGAATGCCTACTCACATCCATATTTTCATTGAAATGAATTCGAAACCTCTACATGCGCGATATTGGCAAGAGATTGAGAGTTGAATGTCCAACTGATTTTAAATTTAATCGGAGTTCAAGAAATGAATTGATGATCTCGTTTTTTAAATAAAAAAAATATTTTTTTAAATATTCCTCATCATCTGAATTTCGATTATGCCTGAATATGAAACCCGTTTTTTTAATATTTTATAATAATTTCATTCACATATTACTTTAATCCTCTTTCTATGGCTATCTGCACATTTTTGCCAAATGGCGTTGCACGTTATTTCACTTTGTTGTTTCTCCTCCCCCGTGAAGCCTGAAGTCAAATAAAGGGCTAATGGTAACTAGCAAAATACCTGCCATTTGATATAAATAAATAAATAAAGGATTAGAACTGAGGATTGATAGTACTTACTCATTTAAGTAAAATTTGACTTGGTCAAGTAAATTTCACCACTACTCACACTTTACAGATTGAATTACTTCAAATATAAAACCTAATAAAGTGTTGACACTCGAAGGCATTATGTGGGTTTAGGATGGTTTTGCTTGAAGCTGTTTTTATGTGATTGTCATTTCAATGACTACATTAGATGGGTAACAATGGTGTTAGAGAATTCCAACTTCTTATTTCAAAGGCATTATTTTGAATAACCAATTTCTTCAATTTGACACGAGTCATTAAGTTCAAACTTGAGAAGAATCCTTTGCGCCTAGTGTGTGAAAGTGTTTACATAATTCGGATCATTTAATTAAATTTAGATGACCTTGGCCAATCTATCTGCCTATCATTACATGGGAGCATTTATTAATTTATATCAAATGGGAATCGTTTTGTTGGTTTTCATTAACCATTTAGTTGGCTTCAGGCTACACTGAGGGGAGAGACCATCAAAGTGAGAAAAATTTGGGATGGGAGCAGAAAAGATATTCAAAGATGTAAAAGAGGAATTCTCTATTAAAAAAGATTGCGTTACTAGACTGAATCACACTAAAATGCAATGAATAATTGAAATGCAATATTTTGTTTTTAACTTATTGCCGTGGCATTTTTTGAAATATTAGTTTATTATTTATTTATTTACCATTTTCATGAATTCATCTATTCAAATTATTTGCCCATTGTCGCCAAAAAATCGATATTTCTTAACTTGATACTTGGCCTCTTTGCTCCAACAGGCTTGATTGGGAAGAATGATGTGTCGATTATTGATTTAACTTTAATATTTAAGTGTCTATGAATGTAATTGGGGAAAGCAAAATTTCTATCCTCTTTTACTTAAAATTTAGTCAGCACAACAATAATTGTCACTTATTTCAATATATCTAGTAAAGAAATTAAAACCAAATTAAGAATATTTGAAAGCTAATTTGTTCAAATATAGAAACGATGATGTAAAAGTTCATTTATTTTTACGATTTCGAACTCTTCAGGGGATATTCTTGTTTAGTGACATGAATTTTAGATACTTTTTGAAGTGCTGTAAAAAATAAGCAATATTTTGATAATAAATATTCTTACATTATTTAATCACATAAGAAGCATTCAAAAAAAATAAAAATGCAAAAATGTTAATCTTCGTTAGTTATCAGCTGATGGAATGAGGCGCCTTAAAAATATGTTGCGTGACTATACCCACGATTTTAACTCTCCTAGCAATCTAAAATGAAAATAAGAAAAGATTATCAATCTACGATTATTTCCCTATGTATGGAAATACGGCAAAGTTCCAGAAATATTTTAACAAAATGATGACTGTCTAAAGAAAAAACTGTTGTACCACTTTTTGAACATTCTTCAATTTTTTAAAAAATAGTATAAATGAAAATTTGGAGATGTCCGTAGTTCCGGACAAAGACAAGTTCCTAAATAACACTCTCTTAAACTTTCAAGTAAATTGGTTCGCAAAACCTGAGAAATCGTGGGTAAAAAATTCCAAAAAACAGTTATCGGTATAAAACCTTCATTAAAAATACACACTGTAAAAAATGTTGCAATTTCAATGATCGGAGACCCAAAATGGATATGCTTTGGAGCGAAAGACCATATCAGCGAATTTAGAGACTCATGTCGATTTTGAGTTTCTGAACCCAGACATCAAGTCAATAACTCTTCTGATGATAAACTTCGAAGGATTTGTCAACGAATAGACATGATAGAATGCAGCGTAGACTATTGCAACTGCATTGTAAAGCAATTTTGAACGCGAGTCCGCGTTGAGCCGTTCTTGAAAATATAATCTTGTTGTTGTATGTAATTAACGAAAAAACGTAGAAATTGCTGGAAGATCGTGAAAAACTCCAAAACATAGCAGCCGTAATTATTATTTATAATTACTTCTTCATCGTTTGTTTTCTTCAATTTTGCTGCTGATGCACTCGTTAAACTGGTGTTTTCCTGTTCTCTAAATATATTGCCGTGAAATATATATATATATATATATATATACGTAATTTCGAGATAAGTTAGCTCGTTGGTTTTCTTGGGTAGTATCCATATACTTTAGAAGCGGGTTTATGCTGTGACAGGCCAAAGAAAATGTTTGGAATGCAGTTTTCGTGGTGTTGATAAGCATTCCGTTGCTGTTGCATCGGCTTACTATTAGTTTGAGTGCATAATTTAGAACACTTTCCGTCTTCTTTTGAGGGTTGTTCTTAGGGGCGGAATACAATAGAACAAGACCATCTGCATAAAGTAAGCACCTGATGCCTGTGACACTCTGTACCAGTTCGGCTGTCATTGATGAAGATATTGAGAGAGTACAACTTGTGACAACTTCCTGTGAAGGACCTGTTTGTAAAAGGTTGGATTTGGATGCAACAGTTAAATTCTCATGCATGCAGCCGTTTCTCAAATTGGCTGCTGAAATTTGTAACAAGAAAATTTTACGCAGATCTCCTTTTCTATCAAGATGTGAAAATTGCAGTCTCGAATAATACAAAATTTGAATAAAGGTAATATGGTAATATCAGATACGTTGTCGATATGCCAGTACTTCCTTACCGGAAAGCAATCCTTCTTGAAAAACCATTTATACAGAAGTTAGGATTTGAGAATTTTGTGAGGCGAGATATGATTAAACTGTACGTTAACAACATTATCAAACAAGATACAATTCAAGGCGCGTTTTGAACAAATTACTAGTTGTGCATAATTGCTCAAAATATGTAGGCAATTTTTAGGGTGACTTTACTGAAAAATAGGCTATTATTGCCAATTGTGAGAAATTGTTTTGTGGAAATTTATTCTAATTTACTTATTTGAAGACGTCAATGGCCATATTTTTCACAAAGATCATGTGTAGCCAGACATTGAAGTGATCTCGTTAAATCTAATCTTCTACCTTTAGGCATTAATGGCTAAATATTGCTTAATATTGATATTCCTATTATTAAAACAAATGTTATTCTTAAAAATTGGCCTTAAAAATAATACCAGAGATGCATTTTCTGAACGCATTTGTTAGCCGATTCAAATAGGTCGCCATGGCAGAAAGCTACGTCATTGGAATTGATGGCATTTTTATTGTTGCTGTTGGAATATGCCAGCCTGGTGGTCTTGGTGTTTGATACTCGCTTAGGGTGCAATAGGTGCAGGGTAAAAATCCGATGGAATAAAGTGTACGTTAACTCGTTTCTGTTAATGCAGCAATATATTTCTGCAACAAGAATCAAAGCCAAAGCTTACAAAAATGCACAATACTACTTCGAATTTATGGAACGCTCTCTATAAATAACGCCCCCACTGTTCACTGTTGAAATGGAAACAACATTCACGCTTTCACTAAATGCATTTTTCATTTCGACATTAGATCATATTTGTGCGAAAATGATTAATTTTAATCTTGATTTTAATGACTCGTAACAAATAGAGTAAATAATTATTCAAGAAAATTACATTGAAATAAGAAAATGAAATTTTCTACTGCCATTATAATGCATCTCATGTGGTCATTGAAGTGAAAATCGCATGCAAACAGCTTCAAGCGCAAACATCCTAAACCCTCATAATGCCTCTTAATAACAATAATCAATTGAGTGACTATTCGGCAGTCGATTAATTTCAAGGCTGCACTCCGGAAACTAAAAAGAGATCACGTTTAAACCCCGCTGCCACCAAAAATTATGCTCCCGAAATCCTCCCTTGAAGTATAATGTGCCATTTGAGCTAGTCAATATTTACAAAATAGTAAGGTTCTTTTAAATGTCTAACCGATTTTTCAACAACAAAGCATTACTTTAAAATTTAGCGTTTTGAATCAAAAAAAAAGGGAATTGGTTATAATTTTAATTATTTGATATTCACTTATACTTAAATGAATAAGTGGTGGTAGTCCATTTTATATATGCTTCAGAATACCCATCGTTGTTGGATCTGCTTTTGTAACAACGCAAACATTTAAAAGCATAACAACAAAATGAAAAAAAATATATAATTTTAATTTCAGATGGCAGGCTTTATGATATTTATGATTGGCCTATAATTGTTGATTTCAGCTTTCCCCATGGGTGAAAAAAATTCTTTTATAGTAGTATATTAGTTGCCTTCTCTCTTCCCAGTATCTCGCCGTTTTCGTCTTTATCTTTTTACTTGGACACCAAATAAGGTGGGTCATTCCAATTTTCTCTTGTAGTTTACGTAGGATGCACGTTGATTGAGTGCTTTCTTCTAATCTATGAAGGTACTTTGACATGCCATCTTGTCCGGTACGTAGTCTATACTCATCAACGGCTTCTATTCTTGACCAATCGCCTATGTCGGAGTGTGCCACTGTACACCGTTTCTCATTTGTTTGAGCTTTAAGTTCGAAATATCTAACATTGATAACTTTTTCACATTTGAGAAGTATGTGAATGAATCAAAGTTGTTCATTAAGAAGGTAGAAGAATCGAAAAGTTAAATTATCAAGATTTAAAAATCAAAAAGTTACATGCAGAAATACTTCGCCTGTAAAATTAATGAATCAATTGGACTAGAAATTTTGGACGCAGTAATTATCGTTTGGAATTTCACGTTCATCATTTCCAAATGAGATTTTCATTGAGTAAATCTGTTTTTCAAACGTGCATTGATTAAAAATCGATAAGGAACTGCTCGGTATTTATGCACTAGTACGATTTGTGTATAACATTAATTTCGTGAAATACGCTTGTTTACATGGCAACAAGTTTTCAAACTAGTTTCCACGTGGGATAATTTATTTGATCATTGTACATTATTTATATTACCACTCGTTTAGCCAGCACGATTGAGAGGGAGATAGGCCTATAGTTGTTAAAGTTGCTAGGGTCCTTGTCCATTTTTGTACTGGTATTACTATGGCAACGTTTCATTGGCTAGGTACGAGACTGGTCTCCCAGATTTTGTTGAAAAGCGTCAACATGTGAGAAGTATCGAAGGGGTCTACAAGGCAAGATTTAAAATGAGAAAACACCCAGCCACAAATTGTTTGCACATCTCACCCTACTCCCTACCCATTATATGTATGACTGCGGGGGGAGGGGGCTGGTGTTTCCCACGAGGTTTGACGAATCAATGGAGACTTTGTGTTTGAGGGAATCGAACTTGAAGAGGTAGAATTGGAGGAAGGCCAGCCATAAGTGTAACACTGCTTTCCTCTCAGTGGGGCTTTCCACATACTCTTCTAAGTAAGCAAATAAGCAGGTAAGTGACCAAGTGAGTGAGTAAGTAAGTAAGGAAGTAAGAAAGTACGAGGTTGTGATGTTAGTGGTGGTGGTGGAGTGTTTATAAGAAGCTTCATTAGGAGGAATGACGACTAACGACAACATCCCTGTCAGTCTAAAGCCAACATAGATCTACAAGAGCGAGAATGTGATTGTGAAAGCAAACCAATTTACTACATATGGATAGATTGACGAGGGGGATGAATAGATGTGTGGATAGATGGAAAGTGAAGAAGGCTGTGATCAATTTCAATGGCTCTTACTGTCTGGAGGCAGGGCAGGTAGCCTTTCTGGTGGAGAGAGAATATCATCATGAGAGAGTGGAAACGGGAGGAAATTCCACCCATAGGCGAGGGCACGTTGTCACTTTACTGGAAGAGAAAATGCGTGCTTTATAATCTTACGCCTCAGAGCCTACTGCACATGACTCGCATACACAGATAAGACACCTCTTACCTTGATATTCCTGAATTCGTTGCGAGATATGTTAGGATGTTGGTTGATGTTGAGGAGACTTGCGTGAAGTTCCTTGTCTAAAAAGCTGTGTGAATTTAGGAAAATCAGCCTTCTTGATGTTCCATGATTACTAAGTTGACACTTTCGTTGTCATGCTTTGGCAGTCGATGGCAATATTAGCAGTGACTGGTTTGTGACCAGAACCGAGATCGTGGCTTGATGCCAGGAGTATGTCAAGGGTTGTTCTGGTTCCATTGTAGTGCTGATATTTAGCAGTAGCCTCATTGCTGTAAATAAGTTCTAGATGGCTGTTGTTAAGCATGTATTCTATTTCCTTTCCACCTATGTTCATATTCTTATAGCTCCATCTGGTTGAATGGGTGTTGAAGTCTCCTTATACCTCAGTTTGGTGTGCGATTTTCAGACGATAAAATTTTGGCCTATTCTGGGGTGGATTATACACTGGGTATATCTTAAAGTGGTTTTGACATTTCAAAACATTTAATCTGATTATTTCGCATATATCTTGCTCCAAGCCCATATTCTTAATTATTGAGTTGGCAACTAAGTCATTGGTGTTTTAGCTGACAGATTCACTCTTTACTTTCTTTTGTTTTGTTAACGTAGCCAGAGCATCTAACCTATATTTTTTTCTTACTAATTAGTAGAAAAAATTTTTTGTTTAGTTCTTTAGTTTTGTTTTTATTCCAATTTAAAAATGAAAGAACAGGACGTGCAATTCCAACACATTTTATTGTATTACTTCCAAAAAGGCAAGAACGCATCGCAAGCACAAAAGAAGTTATGTGCCGTATATGAAGATGAAGCCTTAAAAGAAAGACAGTGTCGAAATTGGTTTGAAAGATTTCGTTCAGGTGATTTTTCACTGAACAATTCACAACAATCTGGCCGCCCAGTCGAAGTGGATGAAACCCATATCAAGGCCATTATAGATTCAAATCGTCAGAGAACAAGACGAGATATTGCAGAGAAGCTCAATGTGTCGCATACATGCATTGAAAAAAAATTAAAAACCCTTGGTTATGTCAGAAAACTTGATTTATGGATCCCTCACTAGTTAAAGGAAATTCATTTGACGCAACGGATTAGCATCTGTGATTTGACGCTACTGAAACGCAATGAGAATGATCCATTTCTGAAGAACCTAGTTACTGGCGACGGAAAGTGGATAGTTTATAACAATGTTACTCGCAAGAGATCATGGGTGAAGCAAGATCAACCAGCCCAAACAGTATGAAAAGCAGCAGAGATTCACCAAAAAAGATTATGCTGTCAGTCTGGTGGGATCACAAAGGAATTTTGTATTTTGAACTCATGTCGCAGAACCAAACGATAAATTCAAATGTGTATGTTGAAGAACTCGAAAAACTGAAGGATGCAATTGAAGATAAGCGGCCGGCATTATCAAATCGGAAGGGTGTTGATTCCATCATGAAAACGCAAGGCCCACACATCTTTGGTTACTCGGCAAAAATTATTGGAACTGAGTTGGGATGTTTTGTCTCACCCAACATATAGCCCTGACCTTGCGCCTTCGGATTACCATTTGCTTCGCTCCATGCAAAACTCTTTAAATGGTAAAATTTTTAACAACGCGGATGATGTCGGATCACAACTAATTCCGTTTTTAATAGCAAAGATCAGACATTTTACGAACGGGGAATTTTTACTCTGCCAGAACGATGGAAAAAGGTCATCAACAAGAAGGGCCAATATCAAATTGAATAAAGTGATATTTTTAAACAAAAATTCCGAATTTGCCTTCTTATTTGAAATCGGCATTGACTTAGTTGCCAACCTAATATATCAAAACATTTAATCTGATTGTTTCGCATATGTCTTGCTCCAAGCCCATATTCTTAATTAGATCGTAATGTGATGTGAGGCCTTCTTTTTCTTCTTTTTCTTTTCCAGTGCTTACTTTATGCAGATGATCTTGTTCTATGGTATTCTGCTAATAAGAGAAGCTCTCCGGAGATGACAGTAAGTGTTCTAAATTATGCTCTTAAATTTTTAGCNTTACTTTTTCAATTGCCTATGGTTGTCAGCTAAATCGCAAAATATATCATCAATGCTTTTCAGTTGTAAGCCAATCCTTTCTCTAATAATCTATTGAAATACTGAATGATCTGCTTACTTTATGCAGATGATCTAGTTCTATGGTATTCCGGGCTTACTTTATGCAGATGATCTTGTTCTATGGTATTCTGCTAATAAGAGAAGCTCTCCGGAGATGACAGTAAGTGTTCTAAATTATGCTCTTAAATTTTTAGCGAACTGGAGCAACAACAACAGAATGCTTATCAACACCACAAAAACTACATTCCAAACATTTTCTTTGGCCCGTCACAGCATAAACCAACTTCTAAGGTACAAGGATACTACCATGGAAAAATCCAACGAGTTCACTTATCTCGGAATGTTGTTTGACACAAAGCTAACATGTTAAAATCACATTGCTTAAAAAGCAGAACGAATCTCATATCGACTTAATGCATTGAAGCGTCTTACTGATAGTGTATGGGACTGTGCATTATCAACATCAAACACCAATTATAGGATGTTAATTATGCCAGTAATGTTGCGGGGCCCTGAGCCACTCATTATACCCACAGAGGTGAGTCTCAAACAACTCGAAAAGGCACACAAACAAGCTTTTATGTATTTATTTTATTTATTAATTTATATCAAATGGGAGGCGTCTTGATGGTTAAAATTAGCACTTTAGTTGACTTCAGTCTTCACAGAGGGAAAGGAACATCAAATTGGAAAAAAATCGAGAGGGGAGGACAGAATAGTGTTTCAAAAATGTGTTGCCTCCAACTGGTTGGCCACTTCAGAAAAGTAAACACTTCTTCAGAACAAATGCACTCACTGGCCGATTGGGGCAATCAATGTGAACTGTCATGCAGATCAATGGCCTGAAGTTTTCACTGATGAGGCGAACAAACCTTAGTGTAAATGCTTCCTCTCAACTATTCACTTTCTTTGCAGCTGCATGACACTGTAGATCCGCCTTCGAAAGGAAAATTGGGGCCATTGCAAAAATACTAGGTAAATTATGTTGCCTCGATGCTAAATTCACTAAAAGCAGTAATTCCTTCGTCCACAATGTCAGCAATAATCTTAAATGGAAGCAAAGAGCAACCCAAAGCAGCTGAAATATACGAATGCAAAAACTGTATTAGTTGCTGAGAGTAAAAAACGAAACAGTGATCCTACAATGGATTCCTGGTCACTATGGCATTAAAGGCAATTAGCTTGCTGACGCACTTTTTCAGAAGGTTACAGCAATTAAGCAAAGCATAGACCGGCCGATGTTTTCCACACCATGAAGACCTTATTCAAGAGGGAATTTAACGTGCAACAAACTTAAAGCTCGAACAAAGGTGAAATAATAGCCAGTGGCACTCTCTGATATAAAAACTGGCCAACAATCGAAGCCGTTGCTGAGTTTAGACTACGTACCGCACAAGATTGCCTGTTAAAGCACCTACTTAGATTAAGGGTAAACACTGAACCAACATGTTTTCTATGTAAACTGTAGGAGGAAATTGAGAAGACCCACCTGATTCGGTGTCCAGCTATAAAGATAATGACGAAAACACAGAGATACTGGGAAGCCAGATGACAGCTAAAGAACAGTTTTATATATACCTTCATGCTCATGGGGAAAGCTGAAATCAACTATGAGGCCAATGATAAATATCATAAAGCCTGTCATTTGAAATGATCAATGTATTTTTCTGTTTTATTATTGTGCTTTTAATTTTTTTATGTTGTTACAAAAGCGGATTCAACAACAAAGAGTATTCTGAAGCAAAATTAAAATGCACTACCACTACTTATTCATTTGCGTATAAATGAATATCAAATGAATAAAAATATAACAAATTCATCTTTTTCGATTTAGATGGCTAAATTTTAAACCGTTGCTTGGGTGTTCGAAAATCGGTTTAACTATTAAAATGAGCTTACTTATGTCCAAATATTGACTAGATCAAGTAGCACATTATACTTCAAGTCAGGATTTTGGGCGCATAATTTTTGGTGGCTGCGGGGTTTTAACGTTCTCAAGCTTTTTAGTTTCCGGAGTGCAGCCTTGAAATTAATCGGCTGCCGAATAAACACCTAATAAAGTTTTATCATTACGAAGGTTTAGGAAGTTTTCGCCTGAAGCTGTTTGCACGTACTTTTCTTTTCAATGACCACATGAGATGCGTGACAATTGCAGTAGAGAATTCCAACTTCTTAAATTTATAGGTATTAACTTAAATACTAACTTATTCCATTTAACACGAGTCATTAAAACCAAGCTTGCAAATAATCCTTTGAGCACAAATAAGATCTTTAGCTTAATCCTTAAGACCGTTCAAAATAAGTGGGGACATTTAAATAAATTTTGATGCTGATTATGTTGGTTTATTTATTCCATAAAATGGATGGTTGAAATGAAATTGCAGTTAAAATCATATCAAGTTTACAGTTGTTTTCACTAGGTCAATCCAAATGAATCGTATATATCTTATCTTAACGATTTTTTGCACTTGGAAAATGCGAATTTGTAAGCCTATCAAAGTCCTACTGATCAGGATTTGCAAATTGAAAATTCAAACTAAGCTGCATCGGAAGGTTGTCAACAGTTATGTTCTTCCACGTCAATGCCCCGTACAAATTCTGCACCAATTAACTCATTAGTAAACCAGTTAAGTAAATCCGATTTATACTAGCATAGTTGTACATAAAAAGAATGCATTCACTTTATGAAATTTCTGAGTAATAAGGCAGTTGTAAAC
This sequence comes from Rodentolepis nana, assembly GCA_900617975.1. NCBI lineage: Eukaryota > Metazoa > Platyhelminthes > Cestoda > Cyclophyllidea > Hymenolepididae > Rodentolepis > Rodentolepis nana. The sequence continues at coordinate 30,500 of UZAE01012293.1, forward strand.
CGTTAAGTCAATTCAACATGAATTTTAACATCACTATCAATGCTAATATCTAAATTACGTTCAAGTTTGCGATTACAACGAATCATCTTTATTCGGGTCTTATTATATTATGCAGCAGTTAAATCTCATTTTATCTCGATG
>UZAE01012294.1:0-29124 GCA_900617975.1 Rodentolepis nana
GTTTTAAAGATGTAAAAGAGAGACACAAAGGTAGAAAAAAATGAGGTGAGTACTGTGGAAGTAGTCGAATGTGACATACAGTTGGGTGATGGTAGTTAGAAGCCAGAAGTCAACTGCCGGTTAATAGACTTTTTTGCCGTATGAGTATACGTTGCCCAGGGTGCACCACGTGGAGGTAAGTCTATCGCACATCCCATAATAGGTGAATATTGAATATGGGAATTGATTACCATTTCATTAGGCCTTTTATCGACCTCGCACAACAGTTAGGAAAGCATTTTTTGCGCTTTTGCCAATTAATATGAATGTGAGTTTCTGTTGTGTCATTTAAAACAAAGGGGTCATAGCTGAGGTTTAATCGCAATAGAAAAAAATTCTAACAAATTTGGGCTTTCAAATACAATAGTTTGCACACCTTTACGCCTGTTGCTCCAATTCCAGATGAGAGACGAAAGGGAGAGAGAGAGAACACAAAGTGAAACTTATTTATTCTTTTAAAGTATCATAAAGGGTCAAAATTATAAAAGAAATTTTTTGAGTATAGGTGAAAATAAAGTTATTTGCATAGCCAAAAAAATATTATAATTTTAAAAAATAAATAGTTTCTCATATTTTTCCCATTATTCTTCGAATCAAATTGTAATGAAGTTTAGCCATGACAACGGGAACTAATCTTTCCCTTCTTCCTGGTTGGGTTATCACTTTTTCGATTTCAGAAGATTTTAGGAAAAACACAACGACATGAATACTATCATATTATTCGCCTAGCCGAGAAATTATTTCCTCAGATTAAAATTGCTTTTTTGACTTGACGCATTAATTGCTAAATATATTAATTTATTTATATCAAATGGCAGGCACTTGGAGGTAAGTCTATTGCACACCCCAGTTACCAAATATTATTCTCATTCGATTCAAATTCGTAGGTTGGTGGAAGAAGACGCTATTTTCTCTTGCAATATGGCGGCTTACTTCCATCTTTAACTTTGCAGAGAGAATGTTCGTGAAAATTTCTTCTGTGCTGTTCAGAAGTTTGACTTGCCCTACGGCCATTTAAAGCAGCAATTTCGATAATTTCAATTAGCCCTGAAACCCAATACCTGAACTATCATTTACCTATCAAGATCACACCTTTGGGTCAGAAAAAATTAAAGGAAGCACCATATTTTCGTCTTGGATGCATACTTCATTAAGATTTTCATATTTACATTTTTCGGGTGTGATCGACACTTAAAGGCGATTTCTCGTGTGGTCAAAATTGTAAAAAAAACTGCCAAGATCACGACAATCTCTCTCTCTCTCTCTCTATCTTTTGGCATTGGGCTTGGGGTGAGTTTTGTGTGATTGAGCATGCGTTTGCGAGAATTCCTTTATGAAAAGTCATATCACGACGGGTATAACTTTCAAAATGATTAATGTACACAAAAATGACTAAATAGTTTGATTACGATTGTAGTAGAACCCAACAGTGTTGGGGAAGGGGGAAGGGGAGAGATTAAGTAGATACAGCTTCTGAACTGCCCTATCTACTAAACTCTGATATTTTAATTGAATTTATTCATTAGTATGGTTACAGAGATTAAGACTTTACATTTAGATGATGTAGGGAGGTTTATTTTCTACCCACATGGTTATACCAAGATACGGTTGATTCAGACACTCCAATGCACGTTATTAACTAAAAATGCCATATTTATAACCCTAAGTAGCCTAAATATGGCTAATACCCAGAGAACAAATGACCTGGGTGATAACCGTCTTTTTTCTATCAAATAAGTGTCAAAATGTCTGGAGCGAATTGAGACAGCAACATACAAAGATGATGGATGAATTGGCGTTACACAGTGGGAAATAATTTTCACTTTCCAACGTACGAAAATTCCAGCTTTGAGATTTGTTTTCTTGGCTTCCTATCAGATACCACAAACAGATGGAAATTTGTGAGTGTAAAATGAGGATAAATGTGGGATATAGGATCTGCGCTAATTTTCTATTAATCGTCTAGGGGAGTGTGATAGACTTATTACCACGTGGTGCACTCTGGGTAACGTATACTCTGCGAACCGGCAGTTGACTTCTGACTTCAAAATATCAGGATTCTACTTCTATGGTACTCAACTTAACATTTTCTCTACCTTTGTGTCTCTTTTACAACTGTGAATCACGCTTCTGTTCCACCTATCTCGACTTTTGTGACTTTGTCTCTTCTTTCCCTCTATGAAGCCCAAAGTCAACTAAAGGGCTAATGATGACTATCATAAAGCCTGGAGGTCAACTAAAGGGCTAATGATGACTATCATAAAGCCTGCCATTTAATATAAATAAATTATTACTCGCCTAAGAAGAATACTAATTGTTACCTTTTAAAAAGAACTCTGAAGATACTCGCCTTGAATCTGACAACACCAGGAAGGATAAAATTTTGGTTAATAAAATTTTGATCCCTATTAAGTTTACTAAGAATTAAGGTAACTGGAATCTCTCATTAATCCTTGCTCCCGTGGAACAGCCCCTATCGCTAGTGCAATGCTGTCAAGCGATTTACAGCATACCGTTAGTTTAGCCCAAACTATTATTATTATTATATTAAATGATAGGCATTTTGATGGTTATCATTAGCCCTTTAGTTGACTTCAGGCCTCACAGAGGGAAGGAAAATCAAAGTTGAAAAAGTCTAGATGGCGGGGGGGGGGGGGGGGGGGGAGGGAACAGAAGAGTGTTTCAAAGATGAAGGTAAATAAGGTGGAAAAACGGTGAGGTGAGTACTGTGGAAGTAGTCGAATATGACATACAGTGGGGTGATGGTAATTTGAAGTCAGAAGTCAACTGCCGGTTTATAGACTTTTTTGCCGTATGAGAATACGTTGCCCAGGGAGCACCACGTGGAGGTAAGTCTATTGCACACCCTTTGCTCAAACTACTTTGACGTGGTAATTTACGCTCCAAGAGCCAAGATTCAGTAGTGCTAACTGCAGTTACCATGACACCTTTCATTGACGTCTCCATTGATTTGTTTTAGCCATAACTTGGCATAAACTCACCATCTACTTCGTCTTGCCCCCCCCCCCCCCCCCCCCCCTCCCCGGCTAGTTGCAATATAAGCAATAAGGTTAAGTGAACATAGAAGTCGCGTTTTAGTAGATAAAGTCGAATTGGATTATAATGAATTGCTTTGACAGAAAATGTCCCCTGGTGTAGCTTTTTACAACCAATGAATCTGCTAGTGTTTGACTGCCGCAATTACTTCACCTCACACTCACATTAAAACGTATTTACCTCTCTGGTAAACTTACTATCGCATTTGTATCCCCTTTTCCATCCCTTGTGAGACTTCCAAGACTATGCTGTGCAACACAAATGCACATGATTGACATTTATTGTCTGATTAAATTAAATTCTAAAAACCTCAAAATGCCTAAAGTGTTTTGAAGAGCAATTTATAAAGAGTACATTATAAACCCTTTTTTCCTTTACTTGATATTAAATTTCAATCTTGGATTTTGTAAAAGATCTATTTCGTCCCCTTGCCACCTTGTCGAAATCTTGGCGACAAATTCAATTACGTCCTCTCTACCGCATTACCGTCCTACATTTTAAAGTGCATTTACGTGCTAAACTCGAGATAGCCTGCTAGCTATCTTCGCCAGTCCCCAGAGTTGACAAGTGTGCAACCGTACTCAATAATTAAAAAGTTAAGACATGAAAAAGTCCCATTTATTCACAGTTAAGATGTAAGAAATTTGCGAGATGTGCGATAGACTTACCTCCACGTGGTGCACCCTGGGCAACGTATACTCATACGGCAAAAAGTGTCTATTAACTGGCAGTTGACTTATGACTTCAAACTACCATGACCCCACTGTATGTCATATTCCACCACTTCCATCATACTCATCTTACCTATTCCCTGCCTTTGCGTCTGTCTCTTTTACGTCTTTAAATCACTCCTCTGTTCCCCTCTCAACTTTTATCCAATTTTTTTGTTGTTCCTCCCCTCTGTGAGGTCCGAACTCAGCTAAAGGGCTTATGGTAAGTATGATAAATCCCGCCATTTGAAATAAGTAAATATAAGAAATTTGCGCATTTAATCACTTTGAATCTCTCTCTCTCTCTCAACTGGAAGACGAACTTTAGTAGAATTTTGATAATATTATGGTCTTCATATTTTACTTTATGTCCTGTTGCTCAAAATAACAGTTGCCTACAGAGCATATTTCCAAGGTTCCTGTGTAAATTCGCGTATCAGATTTTATTAACGGGCTGATTATATTGAATATTTGCTTATATTACCTTGTTCAAGTGGGTCGTTGGTCTCCCTAATTGAATCCTTGAAGATAACCTCAGAACACCGGAAGTTGGCTGGCTCTCTTGAGTCCTGAGAGCAGGTTTCCAAAAGCTCATACGGATAACATGTAAACTTTATCCAGTACATTATAGGTATGATGCAATTGAGTGTTTACACACTTATTTATTTATTCATATCAAATGGCAGGCGTCTTGGTGGTTATCATTAGCCCTTTAGTTGACTCCAGGCTTCACAGAGGGGGAGAAACATCAAAGTGAAAAAGCCGACAGGGGGGGGGACAGATGAGAGTCTCAAAGATGTAAGAGACAAACACAAAGGTAGAACAAAGGTGAGGTGAGTACAGTAGAAATAGTCGAATATGGCATAGAGTGAGGTGATGGTAGTTTGAAGTGAGAAGTCAACTGCCAGTTAATAGACTTTTTTGCCGTATGAGTATACGTTGCCCAGGGTGCACCACGAGGAGGTAAGTCTATCCCACACCCCACACTTAATTGTCTGTTTTTGCTTAGGCACTTAGAGGCCTTTGGAATTTATAACGACTTGCCTATTACCGTGGGGAATTGGCCATCATCAGTTCCGAATGTCGACTTCATGTCACAAGAAAATTTGTATTAGAAATTTATCCCCAAGGCGACTGGATTGCAATATGGATTTTGTCCAATTATTATTTAAAACCATCAATTATGTCGAATGATTTATTTTGGGTGTTTATTCCAACTTCCATTTATATGATACTGTCACCCAATTTTTACTCTTATTTTGTAGCATATCCGAATGGCTAAATACCTCGAGTTGCTCATTAAAAGCGACACTAGGTTCGAGATAATTGGTGATGTCACCATGGGTCTTGTATGCTTTCGAATCAAGGTGAGAGTCCCTTATAAAAAATATCAACATCCTCTCCTTGTAGGATAGCAATGATTTGACCAAAAGACTCCACAAGCGTCTGGAGAATGATGGTCGAATACATCTAGTTACAGCCAGTGTCAAAATGCCGGAGGGAGAGGAGATCTTTTTCATTCGAATTGCAATTGTCCACATCTTCACCGACGAAGCAATTTGCGAATACGCATTCAAAGTCATTGTCGATGTTACTAATGAGTTAACAGTTGGGCAGTAATGAGAGCATCTGATTTAGATTTACCATTAAAATAGCTACCGTAGTAATTAGTACATTTCTGCTCCAATAAACGCCCTTGTATTTCTTTCTTATTTTATATCAATAAAGTCAACAGCGCCATTTGAAATAGCATTGGTAGCAGTGTTAGTGGTAAGTGAGTGAATAAAGTGTGCTAAACACATCGCTTTTTAACAGAAAGCGGGAACTCAGAAAAAAAATTATTTCAAATGGCAGACGTTTTGATAGTTATCATTAGCCCTTTAGCTGACTTCGGGCTTCACAGGGGGAAGGAACGTCAAAGTAACAGAAAGTCGATGGGTGAGGAACAGAAGAGTGATTTACAGTTGTAAAAGAGACAGACACAGAGGCAAAGAAAAGGTAAATGATTACTGCGGAAGTGGTAGAATATGCCGAACAGTGGGGTGATGGTAGTTTGAAGTGAGAAGTCAACTGCCNACCACGTGGAGGTAAGTCTATCGCACACCCCGTGTTTACGCATTACATTCTTTCTTATTGAATTTGCGAGATCGTAAGCATTGTGGCTTCGGTTCCTCATGGCGGTCTAGCCAACTAGCTATTTATAAATGCGTGTTTCCAGTCATTCTTTAAATTACCCAATCAAAAGTAATTCTAGAATTGTATCAATCAATTATCGATTTTTTTAAAATCCCGGGGTCTCATTTTTTTCTTTGTATCCTAATGTATCAGCATAATTTTCAGTTTTCTATTTGACTCAGCTTGTTGACTGCCATAGTTTCTCCCATATTTACGTTAACTATCTACAATTTCTTTGCGTCAAAACTCATGGTACTAAAATTTTAGATCAGCTCAGCATGACCCCTCTATTTCATATTGGCAATTTTCTAAGCTGTACATTTTTTTTCCAAAACAATCGAGAATTCATTTCAAGACCAACCCCACTTTTGTAATTTAGTTACTCCTTAGAGGTATTCAAACAAATTATTATAATGTTATGGAATCCATGAAAACGAACTTAGGGATTAAAATGATGCTTGATTAGGTACGCGATATCAATCCCAGATGCCATACACATTCATCATCATTACGAAATCCAGCTTTAATTTAATGATTAACCCGGGTATTTAATGATTATTTCAAATTCCTCGCTAATCCCCTCATCTTAATCCATTCCGGGATAGCTCTTGCGTCGGCATCGTTGTAGAATCTTGGAAATGAAAATGTCCCACGCTACGAATTTCATATAAATTTAGTTGGCACACCTTGTTTTGAGGAAGCAGCTTCATTTATAGTAGCTGTTAGTAAAGGCATACAGACGTTAACTGGCAATCAAGGGGCTTTGGTATAAACAATACCAAACCAGTATATGTGAGGTGGGGACTGCCATATTCTCTATTAGTTTTGACCCCAGACACCTAGATTCTGGACGTAGACTGGTCCAGCCTGGCCTCCCCACTGGCACTGATAAAGAGTTTGTACCAACCCACATGATTGTTAATTGTCAGAAGTGGTATTGAAGGGATACAACTAACGGTTTAAATGGAGAGCAAATGGAGTGGTTTTTGCAATGGAAACCACAAAAGAAGTATAACGTGGTACCAATGGAGGTAAGAACGAATCATCACCCTACACCAGATTGGGTTATTGGTGGGTGGATGATGAAAACAACCACTCAGAGTTTCGAATTAACTCAAACTGAAAATCGAGAGGAAATTAGGTCAACATATCCCCATAACTTCGGCTTGCTTGTTGGACTTATGGTTTTCTAATGCACTAAAGCCCAGATTTTAAGATTTCACCTCTAGATTCCGGCGTTAGCACGCATTCAGGATGTTTGGGGTTACTAGTTACCTAAACTGAGTGGCCGATCATATCACCTCTAGAGCAACTGATTGGTACAAAAGTATTGTTAACAACACAGACCGCCGAGGTGAATGACTATAATAAATTAAACTTCAATTTGACTGTAACTATACTTTCAATACAACTGCAATTTTAAACCCAATGCACAATTCGTGCATGTTTTAGTCATGGAATGTCTTTTGGCCACACAATCTGCCAATATTTATTTATATCAAATGGCAGGCGTTATGATAGTTATCATTAGCCCTTTAGTTGACTTCAGGCTTCACAGATGGGAAGGAACATCAAAGTGGAAAAAAGTCAAGAGGGGGGGGGGAACAGAAGAGTGCTTCAAAGACGAAGGTAGAAAAAGGTGAGGTGAGTACTGTGGTAGTAGTCGAATATGGCATACAGTGGGATCATGTCAGTTTGAAGTCAGAAGTCAACTGCCCATTGATAGACTTTTTGCCGTATGAATATACGTTGCCCAGGGTGCACCACGTGGAGGTAAATCTATCGCACACCCCCCCAATCTGCCAATATAAATCAAAGCTAAAGAAATGGATTGCTCAATCAGATGATACTTCAACAACAGAGTTACCGCGTAAATCCCCAGCTACACATTTTAAATTAAGTAGAACTTAACACAATACACTTGCCTTACCAAGGTTGCTATGTGGCTTAGGAGGACTTATTAGAGAGGTAACGAGCTGTCAGAGTTAAGTATGAAATACGCATGCAGTTATATCACCCCACAAAATAAGTTCATTTACCATAGATTGGCGCATAAATCAATGAGATAGGAGTGGTATTGTGTAAAATGCGCAAATACGTACATAAAAATGCAAAATATTCCAATGAGTGTTTTCCATTAAAAACTCAGCATTGACTTTTCTTTTACCCCATTCTTAAAAGGTATTTTTGTGTGAATTGTTAACTCATATTTCAATTGCTCTGTTTATGACAAGTCCTAACCAATATGACAGATGTTTGTTTTACTTTAATGGAGAAAAAAATTGGAACCCGATTTAGTTATAATCTACTTTACTTTTTAAATAACCGTATATGCCTTAATCTTATTTGAGATTAACTTGATTGAACACTAGTGAGCCCAATTAAATTTTGTAAGGCGATCATTGTTATTTCAAATGGCAGGCGTTTTGAATATTTATCACTAGCCATTTAGCTGACTTTGGGCTTCGGAGAGGGAGGAAAATCAAAGTGAGAACAATTCGGGAGGGGGAAAAGAAGAGTGATTCACAGTTGTAGAGGAGACAGACAAACACAAAGGCAGAGAAAAGTGAGATGAGTACTGTGAAAGCTGTGTAATATGACATACAGTGGGATGATGGTAGTTTGAAGTCAGAAGTCAGCTGCCGGTTAATAGACTTTTTTGCCGTATGAGTATACGTTGCCTAGGGTGCACCACATGGAGGTAAGTCTATCTCAAGACGATCATAAGGTGATACAAAGTAACAGTTGTTACAAGATTAGCAATTTAATTATGCCAACTTGTCTATTGGCTCTGAGTAGCACAGAAGCGAATCCATTTCGTGACATAGGAATTATTTCGTAGCGATTGAGCTTTGGAAAATGTTAATATTGCCAAACTAAGTCATTCCGCCTTCAAGAAAGTGGAAAAACCATTGGTTGGGGAATTCAAATTAATCATTTTCTCCCATTCAACCCCCCACCCCACCCCACCATTAAAATTCTTACTGAGGTATTCAGTTGCTTATTATTCAAGGAGCAAAGATTGGGTTTCTTCAATGTTGCCAAAAGTAATGCATCACATTCTTATGCGGCCTTGGGGAAAAATTTAATGTGCAATTTATTGATCATATCGGCTCCATTCATTGGCACACGCCTTTGACCTTGTTGGCATATCCAGTAATGCTGATATACAATCGTATATACTAATCTGAGATGGAGAAAGTAGATTAAGAGTTGATACAGCAGTATTTTCTCCCCAGCTTCTCCCTCAAAATATTTCAATAATACGGAAATTATAGTGATTGCCGTTGTGGCACAGAACTCATGCAAAATGGGAGTGGCCTATATTTAATTATAAACGGTCACTGCTCCTCCAATGCCCGGCAATGAGTTGTTAGGACAAAAATGTCAATTTACACATCTTTTTCGCTTTACTGGTGGTGCTGTACGGTGAGTATAGCAAATAATTACTCAATCATGCAATTATTCGATTTAGATTGTAAGATGTACAGCAATATAAATTGAAATTGATGATATTCACATTGTCTTTCTCCCTTAAAATTAATTAATCCTACACGAAGGCCATCATCTCAACAAAATGGGGTTACGCTCAATCAATAAGACTTGCACTTGACAGTTGACTGTCACCTAAACTCGCACACACACAAATAAATAAAGAACGCGTCACATTCCTTCCCCTTCACACGCAATGCTTAATTTTTATTGCCTTTAAGCTGACCTGAGAATTACCAAGACAACGATATGTTACTCAGCTATTGACCTACTGTTCTCATCTCACCACATCAAATGTGTTTGGTTATGGCCAGTGCAGTCGTTACCACAAATAGCTAGGTGGCTACCTGTGAGTGGCCGTTCCAGCCAGTCACTTCATCTTGATTAACGAGCGAGCACTCAATAGCACACAGTAAAACAAATTCAGGATTACATCCACGCCACACAAGCACACATACACACACACACTCACCCACGTAATATGCATTACGCATGAGTGCACATAGAACGAGAAATGAGCTCGGTGCCAACCATGAGAACGTATGCATCAGTCTCACCGCATTGAGCGGGTGCGTCTGTAGGAGTCAGCACATACCAGTATCTAAGTGCGTACTCCAATAGGCCTCTAACCAGTAGAAGACGAGAGCACGACCATATTGGCATTGGATAGGGGCGATAAACTCTGTTAGTAATACTTTACGCACATTTACAGGCATTAAGAGAGAAAGAGGTGATTGGTTTCAATCCCCTTTACACACACAAACACACTTACTCTCTTAAATACCTTCTTCTCCTCTTTTCGTCTGAACAACTCTTCTCACTGCGCTACTTGGAGAAGGAGAGGATTTAATTCTACATCGTGAAACTTCGTTGCCTTTCCTTGGACTTACCATTCTGCTAGGTGAGTCACACTCCTAAACTTAGTTCCTATTATCACATCTAATTCATAATTTTAAAATGTGTGCATATTTTTATTTGAGGATTTAATGTTATGCACACTTATCCTATCATAGTCTTTAAATCTACCTCCAAGCGGCATGGTTTCAATGATCTTTCCAGTGTAGAGGCATACTGTCCAAATAATTCGGATAGTATTGATACAAAAGATGTCAAGCTTTGACATGAACATGCCCTTAAGGAATGAAATATTAGAAGTGTAAATGTTTGATATGCAAATATGCCAAAGAGTTAGATGCAAATTAGGTTCACCCTGTACTTTACCACCCCATTGTTGCGATCTTCTGTCACTAAACTGAGCATATTTTCCACTCTAGTGCGTACGGTGTAAACACTGGTGTAAACTAAACTCAAAGGTGTCGCCAATCACATAAGCCAAACGTGCCTTGAAATTGTAGCAATGATTTCAGCTAGCCTCGTATTAGGTTGAGATGGAGTTAAGATTAATTTAAAACTGATGGACGTTTTCATTCCAGATAAGAAAAATACAAGTTCGTTGCTCTATAAAAACCAATTCAGCAAAAAAAATTGCAAATTGAAACAAATTTGATTAAAATCTCCTAATCTTAAGAAAAAAGAGGCTAATCACAATATAATTATAAAACGCAGTGATTAATCTCGGATAATTGACGAATGACTGAATTAATTATGTTTTGGGTAGTCTTTAATATCTTTAAATATATCGTCTTTGCTTGTTTGTTCCAATTAACTCTTAAGCAATCCTTGCCAATTTCATTCATATAATGGATTAATTCTTCGCACATGCTACTGACAAATACCATTGATTGAATGCCATTAGGGGAGTATTTTAACTGTAATGATACATTGTTTTATTTAAAAAAAAAAAACAATTTTTTTGAACAAGACTTTCATCTTAAAATGTTCAGATCACATTCTTTCAATCATAAAATTCTTCTGGAGAAAATGCGAGGAAGGCATGGATACTATATGTTATGTAATAGGTAAATTATTAATTGACTGAGGTCTTACTAATTTGACATGTTGACGATCACAAAACAGTGATTGGTAATGGGAAGGGGTGGGTGTTTCATTATAGCTACACTATATCAACTTCAGACGCTTACAAATATTTGCTAATTTTTCTCCTTTTTTTTCTAGCAAATACTTACTGTAAGTTGGGTCATTTCTCCATTCAGAAAATAACAAATGGCACAGGTCACTCAAAAGTAAGTTCAAAACGGATTTAAAAACTCTCTTTTCACCTTTAATATTGCTCTAATTCTTATGCTATGTCATTTGGTGAAATGTTTACATGACATTAGTTTCATCTTAAATGCTTTAGCTCAACTAGAATGCGACAATTTCATTTGCTTTCTCTATCTCTGTAGTACATCGGACAATGAAGAATGGTCCCGAGGTCCAGATGAATTCTATATTACTTCGAGATCAACAGTGACAAACCGTCGTACGGATGTAACCTCGAAGACCTATCAGACTGGAAATAATGCCGGTAGCGATTCTGAAGGCAAACTAGGAAATCGTCAAGGATATGCAATTTATCGATCTGAAGATGAAATTCCCTATACCGACAGCAAGAATTCTTCTTCAATTCACGTAGATGTTCGCCCCTCTTATCCTCCAGTTAATGTGCCTATTCAGCGCATTTCCACAACCGGTCGAAACTGGGCAGCAACAGGAGAGCAGAGGAACTATGTTTATCCCAGTGAGACACTAATTGTCAGCCCTCCAGCAGCGCGAAATTCAAGTAGACGGCAAAGAACTCTTCGACAAGGGAGCGAAACTCGAGTGGTGACAAAAATGGTCATACCTCCTCTTGAATCACCATGTCTTGGAAGACCAAGAAATCAGCGCAGCTACTCATCTGACATTATTCGAGAGTCTGAGCGTCGAAAGCATTATGATCAGTCAACTTTGAACAGCAATTTCAAGCAGATGAATATTCAAGACACACAGGGTCGTTCACAGTCCACTAGTAGACGTAAAAAGGATCATCATTCAAGGTGTTGCTGCCACCGTCACACCAGAATCCGTCCAAGTTCGAGATCAAGAGCTAGGGATATCTATGGAACTGTCAGAGGTGTACCTATGACCTTCGGTTACACTACACCCACGTTCGCAGTATATCCAGATTGGGCAGGAAATTACGCACAGGTGTCGCCAGCTGCCTACTACTATCCTGAGGAGTATGCAACCCCTGTTCCAGGTGTTCCATATCTAGCATCGCCAGCGATACCCATTCACTATAGCTTTCCACGACGATATCCACCACCATCAGCTACATTTGGACCTCGATCAGGCATGCCCCCAACTATGACTCCAGGAACAACTTCAAGATTAATATCTGGATACCCCAGAAGTGCGAGAACACCGAGTCAGTACCACTGTGTGTGCTGTCCTAATGGAGCTCATCAAAGCACAGCTGAGAGGAATTCACACGTATTTAACTTCGAGAGTGATCAATGGGAGAGTGACGGCCTACCTCCGCCAAATCCGTCTCAATATGGCCGAAGTACTCTTACTAAGCGTGCTCGTTCTAGACAAAAGTACTTCGAGACTCAGAGAATACAAGCCCAGTCTGCTACTCCAGGAACAATGGAGTCAGGAAGAAAGTCGCGACAGACTCCTAATGAGTTTGAAGTACCGATTCACAAAGAGACACCCACTGCTGTACCATATGGATTTGTTTCACCTGGAGGTACCCTAAATGAAACAACCTATACCTCACAAAAGTATCAAAACACATGGAATGCAACTCTTTCCCCAAAAGTTGCAGCAGTGATGCCATCAGTGCACGGTGAAGTAACTAGAGATGACGGCTTTCCAGCCGACTATGTTGATCTCACGGATGTAGGAATTGAGTACACAAATGGAATGGAGGAAGGGGATGATGGTGAATCACTACCTCCCCCAAATAAAAAAATTGTTCTTCAGTTGGCTGAATCAGCTCTAGCAACTGCAAATGGACCTACTCAGGTTGCGGCAACTTTGAAAAAGGCAATGGATGAGAACTTTGGACCTGTGTGGCATGTCATTGCTGGTACCGGTGCTTACGGAAGCAATATTGCAAGTCTTGGAGGCCAGCTACTTCATTTTAAGGCTTTCGGGTGGGCCTTCTTGATTTGGAAGACGTCTGATCAACAGCCAGAGTAGAAAAAATGCAACTAATGAATTTAAGGATTAGTATTCGAATTTCGGTTTATGTTGGCTGGTGCTCGCCCACTTTACTTCTCCCTATCAGTCTAATCTCCTACCCTTACCCACCTCTTCCTAACCCTTCCCCCCAGCCCGCCCCCAACCTCCTATTATGCTCCTTCGTGTCCATTAGCGATTAATTGAAGGAAATGCACATATCTTTCACCTTTACGATAAGAAATTAAAGGTGTTTTCGCCACAGATACCCAACTTGTCATTCAACCAACACTCGCACTTCACAAGCCAGCTTCACATACCATTGATTTCCAGAATGCTTTCGTGATAGACTATTATATAGAAATCTCGCTACTTTTTTCATCAATTCTCTTCCTTATCTGCTGTCTATGAATCATTTTGCTCTTACCCTTGGCTTTCGTTGATTTGAACTGACTTTCAGTCTATTAATGATCATAGTTGTTATAAATATTGAGGAGCCGAAATAGCTTTCACTGCCTTGAAATATTTTTTCAAATGGAAAAAGATAAATGCTCATGGGGATGCGAAACACTGTTGACTTAGGTACACGTGATTTAAGCTATTTCTAAGCGTCATTTTACACCGGAACGAAAAAAGAAACGATAAGTCGACTAGTGACGTAAAGCGTTCAATCGGGAAACCCTGGTTACTCGATCGATGAATAAATGCTTTGCGCGTGCCCTGCTTACGTTAATTTATTACTCACAGAAAAACCAGGTGCTTAATATAGGCACCTTGAATGACGGGAATCTTATTAATTTTATGCGAAAACGGCAAAATTTGGCATTTCCTCAATTTATAAAACGTTTAAAATGAATGCGCTCAGCTTGTTCTACAAAAAATTCCTGTATCGAGAATTCTGTCTTGATTCTTAAAGTTCAAGGCCAGTTATGTAAACTTTTGATAACTTGCAAACAGGTTTAACGAGTCATGTGTAAGATAAAGTAAGTCAAATGCTTCTGTTATTATCATTTGATTTTATTGCTGCCAATATTCTCGTGTAAGTACGTTTAGTGCTCCGCCTTCATTCAGGTGGCTATTTTCCCTATTAAATTTAAAACGAGCCTTTAGCACACCTTTACCCGCCAAAAAATCAATTCATGAAATATGAAAGGAGGAATCGATACAGGATTATGAATTATGCACCATCAACATATTTTTGAGCAGCCTTCAAAACACTTTTTTTGCGTTGTCTTCAACTTATCTCAACATTAAGCCTGATAAAGTGCGGTGTCTTCCAAAACAAACGCTTAACTTAATTTGACTTTCAAGTTCGCAGAATGAATACTACTTACTCCTGGCGAAAATACTTTTGATTTAGTCTTATTTAAGGTAGAAAACAGGGGGGATGATCAATGTATGCAAAAGACCGGGAATAATCTATGCAAATTGAATAGAGTGAGTCAGATTGTGCGATAAACTAGCCAAGTATTAGCCTGGGTGAAAGATATCGCACACAGCCACTTCGTCCGTGCTTAGTCATCATCATAAGCCCACATTGCACTAAGCTCACTTTGAACGGTCACAGTTTTCGTACAGCCACACACGTTGAGCTATCGATCCCAACTTACAACCAATCAACAACTTAGCACACAGCCACTTAATGCTTTATTCCGATTGATCTATTCCGATTAAACTTCGAGCACCTCAGTCAGCTAAAGGAGACTTTTAAAAATTTAACCATTCAAATGCTGGTCAGGTATCAATTAAGCCCCTTGAATGACAAATATAGTACAGATTTGTCAAATACAACGGGATAAAACTCCACAAAAGCAACTACAGTGCCTTTAAGTGATTGCTTCTAGTGAGGAAGGGCTGAATAAGAGATTTGGGGAGTAGAAGAGAGATTGGGAGGGGGGGGGGTACAGTTGGAGCAAAAGAAAACAAAGAAACAGATAATGCGACGGTGTTGAAAGGAGTCGTTATGGGAGTAATGTCAGTATGTAGTAGAGATATACATTTTAAAAGATCATCACTTCTGCGATTCGCTAGGGGTAGGGTTAACGGACTGAGAAGATGAGAGTTCATTTTGGGCTTGAGATTTTGCACTCACCGAACCAACATCATTTTCCCTTATGGTGTTATTAGAAGTAGTAGTTCCATCGATGGTCATGAAACTGCCGGAACTAGAAGGACCTTGGGAGGTAATTATTGGTGCTGGGTGTCTAGCTGATGGAGTGGGTGTCTTATCAAAAGTTGAGGACATTTCAGCCTGACTTTGAGACTCGGGGAATGGACTGAATTTTGCTTCTTCGCCAGTTCTAGGATTGCGGATTGGCTGGAAGTTCTGATTCCATGACCCGTCCAACGATATGGAAGGTAAGAAAGTTGAAAGTTCAGTTGAGGAGGTTCGAACACTATGAGGACCAATTGTCTGTAGATAATTAGGTGAGATATTATTAGGGACAGACAACATTGGGAGGAGACCTTCTGTTAAAGGGTTGGGTAGAGGTCCTTTGCGCGAATCTTGAGCCAGTTTTTTCCGCTACAGCGCAATTAAAAATCAATATTATTGGATGTTCTTAGCATAGCTCACTTCCTTTATTGTACTCGAAGTACGAATTTCAAGTAATAGATAAAATTCACCTACCATTCCCCCCCCCCCCCTACCCAAACGTAATAGCTAAAATAGCAAATGATTCACTCAATCAGGTTGAATCAACAAAATAGTAGATTTAGAATAATAATCTGAATAGAAACTATTGTCCTAACTACAGTAGAGTAAATATTTCCCAAACAGAATTACCTCTGTACCTAAGTAATTTACGTTGTTAAATCGCGAAAACTTTGGCTCATTTGAGTTTTTAACTTGAGTAAATTAGTTAGTTGATGCGATGCCAGACTACGTATCTCATAAAGAGAGCAGTTTAGATGCAAATGCAACACTAATTAACACTCAGTAAAGCTAAAATCAATTGAATCAGTCAATTGTGAGTAAAATATACGTACTGATTGCCTTGATTTTATAAGAGAAAATATATAAAAAATAGCATCTTGAGCGCACTTGAAGGCGTACACACACACACACACACATTCGGGAGTGAAATCGGAGCCAAATTCAAATATTTTTCGGTGTTTAAATTCGAGCTGTCTTGAAGAGATTGAGAGAGAGAGAGAAAGCCTTCTCAAATATCAACTGAGAAAGAAATGAGCAATTTAGCAAATAAAAATTTGTCTTATCTCAGGAAGCACACCTTGAATCTGATTCTTACACCTAATTTGCGTATAATTAATATCGGGTAATTTTAAATTGATTAGGGAAATCTGCATTTACACCAGTAAACTAAAACTATTTCATAAACAGAGAATAGATAACCCATTTATTACTATGTAATGATTAAAGCATCCATCTTGGAGGATCGTTCAATTGTGTAATCTGAACTCGAACTAAAAACATTCGGCTACCAACCAAGAATTCGTATTTGTTTCAATTAACATACAATGCTTGCGCTCCATCCAACCACTAATGAAGGCGTAAATCATTAAATACTCAGGAGCTTTTACAGCACATCGGAACTGAAAGAACCTACGCTACTCGGTGTGCCGTCTATACGATCAGTAGCCGATCAACATCCAACTGCATACAAGGAGTAATTTCATAATAAATTCACATAATAATTGTTTTTGAAATGACTATTACCCTTATAACCTATGGTAGCTCCGCCTCTTCTGTTTATAGCGACTATTGATCTTCTTTAGGCAATATAGTTCATATAAACCGCAAGATTCATGGTACGTTAACGGATTTTTTTGGCAATTGTAAGCTGATCATGTGGTTGAATTAATCTTGCTTTTGTGCTAATAGGTTATTGGGAACATTCCTTCAGGGGTGTTTTTTATAGGGAACTAAATAAATAGGTGATAAGATACCGACACTTATCCCTTAATTTGATTTGATTTACGAAGGAAAATTTGAAAATTCCCCAATAAACAAACAAACAATTATAACGATGAAGTTATTTAAATTTCAGTGAAGACTTAAAATTTAAAAAAATCAATTTGAAACTGGTAATAGGGGAAAATACTTTAATGATTTCAAAATTTATTCATACCTGATTTTCGAGTTAAAATTCTGCCTTGTATTTAGGCGGAGAAAACATAAAGGAAAAAAACCCTTAGCACCACAAGGTTTATTTGATCGCAATGTGCTTTTAGTTAACTCGTAATTTTAATAAATATAAATAAATATAGTTTTAATATATAACTGTATACAAAATTTTGAATTCACGATCCTTCTAACCATTTCTTAAGACCTTCAATGTAGGTAATTAAATATCGATTATTTGGCTTCTGTCGTTACTAGGTTTTTTCCCTTTGTCTTTAAGACCTCTATTAATTCATTGCCTTTTGAGCTTCATCCCGCCAGTTATTAAAATATTTTAAGAGTTAAGTTCGTAAAGTTGGTCAAGAATAGAGTCTCAAAGTTGTTTACGCTATCTCCTGCAGTGAACCCCATCAAAGCTAGTTTCATGCTAATGATGTAACTTAGCCACTCAAAGCAGTATGCTTTCTCGGACTTTTTCTTACCTTTGAAATAGGTTCTTGGCTTGAAGGTTTGCCATTGGGATTCCGGGAGAAGAATGAATTTGAGGAGACACTTTCGCCATCTTCACTACTGGTAGCCAGTCCTCCATTAGTCCCGCCTCCACCCGCACCAGTATTTCCACTGAATCGCGATCGATGGGAATTCACAGTTCCATTGGCACCGCCTTGAGCCTCATTTAGATTTGGTGTGGCACCGGTTGCTTCCAAAACCGCTGCCGCTGCCGCAGCGGCTAGAGCACTTGCAGCCTCATTGAGTCGCATAGTAGCCTGTGGAGTAAGCATTGGGGATGCCCACCCCAGCCCTGACCCTGCGGGGGAGAGTATTCTTGGTCGGGTCATGTAGGGAGTGGCCGCTGAGGAGGCTGGAGATTGGGCTGTCAGATGACTTTGATAAGTTGGGGTCACCGTGCGTGGTGACTTTCGCATTCGAGCCATTCCGTTCGCTGAGGGTACTAAAGGAATGAAAGATTAGGCTGGGTCAATTGAATTGAGCGATCGCATTCGCTAGAAAATTCAATCTCGGTTTCCCAGTTGAGAAAAATTGCAACCTCGACTGAAATACAAACAAACACACACAGGCCCAGATGCTACTCGAAAATGACGTATTCCGATGACTGAGGTTGGTGTGACAAGATAGAATGAAGCCCAGCACATATGTAACCCTCCTCGAATGATTGACTTCAGGCCTCACTCAGATATCACATGGCGACTCGTTTTTAGTTCATTACATTATTTTTCTTATTATATATTTATATATTAGAAACAATTTACGCTCAAAATCTATAACACAGTCGATGACGCTTGAAAAAATAGCCCCTAATGTCTGGTAACTTAATTAACAAAAAAATAGATTTTACACAAAAGAAGTCATCAAGAAATGTAAATAAACAATTAAATATATATATATATATATATATATATATATAATTATTCAAAAGGCGAATTAACAGAACATATTTAATAACTAAATAGTAAAGGTATCTCAATAATATCAATAATGAATTACAAAAAAGGACATTTATTTTAGTTCTATTAGCACTAATCTTGATAATATGCTATCATCTTTTCAGTAATAGGAACAGTGAGCATGGGAAGTCCTTCTTAAATTATTTTATATTTCACGCTCAAAATGAAAAATAGATCCCCTGATATCACATCAGACTACAAGATCTAAGCAATTTGTATAACTAATTTAAATATTTTTTGTCTAGGTCTACTGAAGCTTTGATTAAGTAGTGCTAACAGCCAAAGGCATGTGTATTCTCTGTATCGGTTGAGTCAATAACAATTTGGGTGTTCCTGCATTAATTTATCAAAGTGCAACTACTTCCACATCTCTTTAGTCTAACGGTTTCCAAGGCACTTTCAAGTGGATTTTGTGCAAGGGTGATTAGCGCCAAAGTATCAGTACTTTCGATGTGAATCATCTACTCAAAGGGTAGAGATCGATCATGAAGCCACCTCTTCCATTCAACTAAAGTGGTCATAGTGATCGATATTAGCGCTCACTCGTTCCTGAAATACGCTGGATCCGAGTTTCTTTGGATTAGGTACCATCCCTTCCCCCCCCCCCGCCGGCTTCCCATTAGGAAAATTAAAATTGAAAACACTTATGAAAATTGCAATGAAAATTTGTTAAGTGACACACTTCAATTCATTGATTTTTATTTCATTATAGAGAAATTTCCGAATTGCGAAAGGCGCTATGGCGTTAACGAAAGTTGTCATAGGCAAAATCTCAGAGTAGCCTAAGAACAATGAAGTTAAAAAACTCACCTTGATACATTCCAAGACCGTCAATACCCGAGATACTTCCACCAATCATTGAGACCGACTCAGCGTAGTGCGAACTTGGTCGATACGTGCCAGTACCACCACCCGTCTGGTTCATAGCGTCCATGCTGCCACTGGCGATCGATTCACTCACCGCCATCGATGCCGCTTTTGCTGCTGCAATGTAGACTTCTGACAGGATGCGTTGAGTCAGTGCTGAGACATGGCTAACATTGCTAGGACTCTCGCACATATCAGCATTCTGTATGGGATGAAAGCCACCTCCCAACAACTGATGAGCCGAATTCGTCATGTGACTAGCACCGGGCTGCTGAGGTGAGTAAAAGCCTTTGGCCGATTGGCATGAGCTCGCTGAAAATCAATGAGCTTCTAGTTAGCTAAAAGGGCAGCTAATTTACGTTCTAAGTACCTAATTTCCATTAATTTGAATAAAGTCTTTTGCTACGCAGAGGACAACGGTAACGTGCACATTTGCCATGTAGGGTGTATCACGAGATCGACGCCTGCCGGTGCACATTTGTTATCAAACACTGAGAACTTCCTCGTTAGAGGGACTCTAGAATAGTCTGCATCCCACGTAGATGGTTGGAAAGAGATAAGGTCCATCAGTTAGTATTGCACCAAAATTTAGAGGTAATAGGCCAACAAGTACATTTGAAAAATGGGGTACGCGATTGGCTTACCTCCACGTGATGCACCCTAGGCAGCGTACGCTAATAGTGCAAAGAAGTCTATAAACCGGCAGTTGACTTCTGACTTCAAACTACCCTGACCCAATTGTATGCCATATTCCACCACTTCCACAGTTCTCACCTTACCTTTTTCTTGGCCTTTGTGTCTGTCTCTCTTGCATCTGCGAATCACTCTTTTCTCCCCCCTCTCGACTTTTGTGATGTTGTTGCTCCTCTTCTCTGTGAATCCCGAGGTCAACTAAATGGCTAATAATAACTATCAAAAAGCCTTCCATGTAATATAAATAATTGCCAAATTAAGTTCACATTACTTGCGATAAGAAGTATATTAATTCCTCATGCACTATCACCAATATATTTACCCTACCTTCAACAAAATGGAAAAGCTTCTTCTTTTATCTATTATTATTATTATTATCTAATTCGATTTTATGTTGACATTTATTAAAGAATATTACCTGATCCAAACAATTCCGTTGTTAAAATATGTGGGCAAAATTATCATCGGAGTTTTCAGTTAAAATTTAATTTCATTTGAATAGGTGCTTACGTCTTTCAATATGCCTATTAAGATCATAGAGTATATAACACAAATTAGCTTGAGAAACGTCATTAATTTGACTAATTGATTTTATGGAAGCTTATGGCTTCAAGCGACCCAATAATTGAGCATTGATCAGCTTGGATAATGATGCTCTATATGTCTTGTTTCTTAATCAACCGAAATTATTACCTCGAAAGCCTCTTAAGAAATTTTCGAGCGAAAGAGAGAGAGAGGGGGGAGGGGGGGATTGAAGATTTAATTGTTTAGTCTTAATAGAGTATGCTTGAGCAGTATGTGTGCGAGGACACACCTGGTGTTCGACGATTTTCATTGTCTTCATTGATTGAACTTGCTATAGAAAGCGTGGGCAATGGTCCAGTTTGTAGGGAGGCCGATCCTAAATAAACAATCGCGGCACCCAAACATGATTTCATTGCAATAGCAGCCAGAAGGAAATCAAAGCGAAGCAGGAAACACACATACAAAGCAGGAGCCTAGTGCAGAATTTTAATATATTCATTCGGCAATCTATCACATTGTTAGGCTCAACCATCGTGGACTTCCGATTTGGAAATCCAGGTATTTGATTTTGATTTATATCAACCTTATCATCTATATATGATAGGCAAGCCAAGCCATAAAGGGCATGCACGGCCACAGTTGCTTGCTTGACACGTTTATCGCCGATGGTGATAATGATGATAATGATGATGAACATGGTGTTTTAGTCACTGGGGCTTTAGTGCGCAATAATTTAAATTAGACTAGTGATAGTGCTAGGGAATGTTATTGACTTGGTGAATTTGAATTGACTTGATTAATAGCAAAGCTTTATAGAAACACACACACACACAAGGAAGCCAGCATGCTCACCTATAGACTGCCGGGCATAGGCGGGGTGCAACAAACCTATATCCGCACTTATTGATCCTGGACCCGATGGCTGCGAGCCAAATGTCTTGCCGGAATCCAGCGTCTGGTAGGTCCTGGCATTGTGAAGAAGACTAGAAGATAATAACAGTAGAGTGTGATTACCCCTAATTTATATGCAACGAAGACAAAGGCATAAATTGTTGTAAACAATAACGCATTTATTTCTCAACATGATATGATTTTCTCCTAAAAATATTTTGAAATATCTATTATTGGCCTCATTGGAACGCCAATTTGCCCCTTATTTCAAAAAACAATTTCATCTGGAGTCAGTTGCATTCTATATGTTAAAATGATAAGAGCTTTACTGATTAATTACCTGACTAACAATGAAGATAGCTATTCGTCGGGCACCTTACTAGGTTTCTCTTCACTTTGTGCTGGCGTCCCCCCCCCCCCCCCCTCCCCCCAATTTATTTACCTAATTTTTCTTCCTGATCAACTCAAATCATGATCTCCTGCTTTTACTTAAGGGAAATCCTTAATTTTGTGTGAAATTTCTCAAGATCCAGTTCCTTCGGATTCTTAAAGTTCACCTCTTACATAAGCCATTATGTTAACATCAATAGATTCGAATTCGTGTTAAGTTGGTTACCAAGAAATAATTCTTTATTAGCCAATTAGCTTCATTGGGAACTTGTAAATCACTATATATGATACATAGATTTTTTGCTTGGGGTGGGCGATAGACTTACCTCCATGGCATGGTGCACCCTGGGCAACGTAGACTCATACGACAAAAAAGTCTATTAATCGGCAGTTGACTTCAAACTACCATGACTCCGCTGTATGTCATATTCAACCACTTCCACAGTACTCATCTTTCCTTTCCTCCGCCTTTTTGCCTGTCCGTCTATTTACATCTTTTAATCACTATTCTGTTCCCCACCTCTCTACTGTTTTTCCACTTGGTCTGTTCCTCCCCTCTGTGAAACCCGAAGTCAATTAAAGGGCTAATGATAATTATCAAAACCCCTGCCATTTGATATAAATAAATTTATTTTTTGTTAAAAAATATTCACCCTAAAACACATTAAATTGAACTTGAGGGCACAAAATTTGTAATAGGATGGAGGTATAAAGTTTCAGAGCAACACTAAATAGAGTTGTCTAGTCACACTACTTTTGATATTAATTTGTTTTAAAATGGTTTTAAAACCTAAATATTCGCATTCAATTTCTGAATTTTCCATGCATTCATTGGTTATTTAAATAATTCAAACGAATTTTTGACTTATGTATGTATGAGCAGTTTTAGCTAAATATTTCTATTGTGAATGATTGACGAAACGTAGTACTCGCCTAGACTCATTGGCAGAATTATGAATTATATTCATTCAATTATAATTCTGACTATGCCGAGAAATATCAGAATATCCTTAATTTATTCTACGCAATTAACCCTATTTAAATTGAAAACTTCAACTCTTAAAGTCATTAGAAAATCTCTTAGTGACTTCAATCGTCTTATGACAACTCTGTCATATCGTTCCTATATAGGTCCATAAACGGCAACATTCGTACATAGCGCCCCTCTATTTTTATGTTACCTCAAATTGCCATTTTTATCAATGAAAAAAATAAATAATCAAAGGGTAAACACAGACACGTGGAATGACTCTCTTCTTAAATGAAATTGAAAATCAAAAATAGGATCCATTTTCTCTACTGACAAACAACAAATGAGAGCCAAATTATCTTTCCTAAAGGCGTGGCAAGAATAAGAACTCACAGGTTTGAATCAGTGAGGAAATCAATACATGTCTGTTGGCATTAGCACTACTTTGCATTTCTAAACGCCTTCTTTAGGCAATAGATTCACCCTTAAATTCATCTGAGTATTTATTGATTATTGGAAAAAGTGAGAGCTGGAGTTGGTTTTATTTGAGAGTGTGCTCTCGGCTTTTTTCTCAACAGTTTGCGACAAGAGCTTAAACACTCTCCAGGTAGTAATTGACTAAATCCACGACATTAACACCACTTATCGTGATATATTTCTCATGATTACTTGACATGTCATATAACCTCAGTAAATGCTCATTGTACTTGCGCACCCAATATGCTAAAAGTCATTGGACTTAGCAAAGGAAAATAGCACTTCACTTACCCATTACTTGTTGCCGGAGCCAATTTCTTCATGCCTGAAGAGAAGAGCGAGAGAGTAATAAATAGGCCTTGAGATTTGGCTTTGTTTACATTAAATCAGTCGTAAACGTACTTTTTCTTTTGAAACAGGAACAGAAGTAATAGATCAAGAAGGCGGTAAGACATATAACGAGTAATGTTATCAGGATTCCAATGATTACTTGAACCAACGGCTTTGATGATGTGGGAGTAGATGGTCGATTACCTGTTAAAAATAAAAAAACCAAAACAGGTGAGTAGTGAGATGTGACTAATCAGTGCTACTTGTAGCACCCACGTATATTTGGAAGTATGTGAAAGCGCTTACCACCATTCCACTTGACTTGTCGAGTGATTTGTCGAAGCTGACCATCTTGGTAGACAAGAAATTGAAAAGTATATTCCGCAATTGGTCGATCGAGTTCCAATTGAAGGAACCCAAGCTCCGCAAATGTGATCTCATAGTCACCACACTCTTCAACTCCACCCGAAGAAGGAGTTCCTATATTTCCTGAGGATACCAGAGAACTACTACCTGAGGGATCTTTGACCGGTCGCAAAAAAACAAGCTCTCCTGAAGGTCTTATACTCTTTCCTGCGCCACCATGTGCGCTTATTGAAGGTAGACAAATACGAAGGACTATTCGTGAGTAGAACTGACTATTTGGAGGCTCAAATTCTACTCGAACTTTTCTTCCTTCTCCGGTGATTTGGATGGTATCTGGATTTATCCCCTTGGCATCTTAATGAAAAACATTGAAGTACATTCAAATTTGTGACTCGGCTACTGATATTATTTAAGTAAAGAGAACGTACCAGATTGACGTTTAAGCTCAAAATAGAATTCGCGGTTGCCAGCCTTGTGATTAACTTGACACATATAGAGGCCATAATCAGCTTCTATCACCTCTCTAAATGTCAAGGTGAATGTCATTTTGCCGTCATTAGATGTGCTTGAGGTCTGTTTGACTCGATTAATCCAAGGAGAAACTGAGGTTGAAATAGATTTTAGAGGCGCTATCGACCTTCGATTCCTTAGCTTTGATCGTGAAGTCGAAGACTGTGTTATGATTAAGTTTCTTGCATTATTAGCTAAAGCAGGCTCATCTCCTATCCAAAACCACATAAACTCCGCTGTAGTTGGCCTAGCTTCTACTGTAAGTGAGAACTCGGCTTTCATTCCTCTGTGAGCATATTGAATAAATTTTGTACTAGGGTGGATCCGTGGGGCAACTGTGATGGAGAGAGTAAATGAACTTCTTTACCGATACAGAAACAACTATCAAATAGATGTAAACTACTTACAATTAATAAGTAGAAGGTAAAGACTTTGAGCAGTTCCCCCGCCATTAACAATCTGGCAGCCGTACCATCCATCCTGTTCATCTTCAAGATTGTCAAGCACCAAATGACGACCTGTATTACCTGAAATTTGAACCATATCAGTCGAGAAGATATCAGTCAGAGTTGAAGTGTTCAGCGAAGCCACCAGTGACTTAGCCAGAACTGGCGAAAGTTCTTGTCTTAAATTTGATGGACTATTTATACCACTTGAAGGTGGAAACTGGATATTCTTCGCGTGCCACCAAGAGAAAAGAAAGCCATTTTCAGGCATCCCTCCATGTGAAAGGCAGGAAAGAGTGACAGATTGCCCTTCGCTTGGGTCATTAGGGAGGCCCACTATTTCAATCGCCGGTGGATCTACAAAAGAAATTACAAAATCGAGCATAATGTCAAAATCACTACTGATAAAAGTAAGTAGTAACATTGTTATACATCTAGATTGATTACACCATGTATGGGGTAGTTAATGGTGATGTATGGATAGGCGATATATCACTCTACAGTTAAAGGAAGCAAGGTAATAAGAATGAAGGGATACAGTGGGTGGAGAGGTGCATAGCAGCATGGCGTCCAGTGGTAATATGCACACAAATACATGCATACATACGTTTCGCTTCCAACCGAAAGGTTAATTCCGTTAATCAATGCCCACTACGTAAACTGGGCTTCCCACGGGCATGATTACCTAATTCGCCTGTAACTATGCCCATGCTGCGAGCTAATTACTTTATATATTTGATTAAGTGGTTGGGTATATTAGACGCCATAATCGATCCGTAAAACACGTGATTATTTTGGAAAGGTAATTTCGTAACAAGGATGCTCAATAAGAGTGGTGGAGATTAGGATTTGCTAAAGCTAGTCAAAGTCCATGCGGACTTCCCTACCACAAGAGATAAATATTTAGATAATGGCAACGTTTACCTTCATTATTATTGTTACTAGGAATAGCTAAATAACACCGTAGATAGTTATACGAGAATAAAGTTAAATGTAAATTAGTAATGATGGATTGAAAGTTAATCACTGTCATAATAGAGAGAAACAAGATCATCATAGCTTGCACATGATAATAGAGAGATATGCATTAGAATTAGGGATCTTCAGTTCAGAAAATGCGTTGTTTTGCTCACCTTACTCTCTACATCCAAGGCACATCGTCTCTATGGGAACTTAGAGAACGATTCTAACAGTCTACAACTTTACTATTCTTATTTAATGGCTATTCATTGATATGCCTTTATTCCCTGGCCCGAAGACAGTTAATGAACCCTCATTTGTCGTTAAAATTAAGACTAGACTGGCCACCAGAAGCTTGAATTCGGCTTTAAATTTTGGCAGTCATTAGCAGAATTAAATTATTGCTTCATAAACAAAATCGAATGATCCAAAGAGAGGGATTTTTATTTAGCTGCGCTGCATGCATCATAAAGCCCCCCCCCCACTTTTAGTAGGCCAGTAGAATTTTATTAATTGCTGATTGAATCATTTGTACTTTCATAAATCACGATGCACAGACCACGATTTAGGCAACACCTACGGCAAAACAGAGAAAGTCATCCTATGCGGTATCTTGCAATGAGAGAGTATATTGATGTCACTAACGCATAGTAAACACCCTTGCAAATGCAGAAACAACTTACAGAGAATGTTTAATTTGTATTTAGCGATGACTGAACTTTTAAGAGCGTCCTGATTCACGACACAACGATACTCAGTCCTGGAGTTGGCACGAAACGTCTTGGAGACTCTCAAGGTGCTGTCTACCAACATCCCACCATATTCACCAGATGTCTGAAAAAAGGGATTAAAATGACGGTTATGTAATTTCAAGCTCCCACGAGGGTTCTTAATGAGGTATGTATGAGAATTGGGGAAGGGGAGCTGCTTTACCATGTCAATTTGGGCGAGGTCAGTGATTTCCCGTCCAGATCCAGCCTCTTCCCCAGAATCTGGGGGAAATTCAAACCATCGAACTGTGGCAGGTGGATGGGATACAGCGACGGCACATGTCAGGGAGATGACTTCCCCTTCCGAGATACCACCTGTCACGCTCGGATGAATCTGTACGTTGTTGGGTGCGACTGAAAAGTATTGGAGTTTGTGAGAAACGAATCTCGTGGGAGAGGAACTGATAAGGTGTCAGATATATCAAGCCAAAATTATGCGGACGATAAAGATCAGTTTGCAACTTTCCTTCAATAGAGATGAATACTGAAAAATATAACAATTCCGTCTTTTAGGGAAAATGAATCCAACACGTTTGGGGTCAGTTGAATCACGAATAATTACATGGAATTCATTTGGTCACATTCTTCCAGTTTTTCGTTAACCTATTAAATCCAAACTTTTTTTCAATCTTCTAAAGTGCACCTCAGTCCACTTATTTTTAAGTAAGTACGAAGTGTGAAGCATTTGTTGGCGTGCCGATTTGGGAAGTCAATGGTCGAAGGTTCAATAGTTTAACGGTGAACATCCGGTGAACGAAATTACGACAAGCTGATAAAGAAATGGGTGAATTGGAGTTTCTTACCAGAGAGGCGCTATGACACTCCCTCTCTAGATGAAACATATACTACTAAAAAGCCTTCCTCAATCGACTTAAGACTTTAAGTGTCTTGTAATCTTTTGGGGGGTTAAAAGCCTAGAATATTCAATATCTTCTCGTCTCAAATGATCATACCCGTAGCTAATTAGGAGTGGCTAATGGTGCCGATCATTTGCTTATGTGGAACACATCAAGAACACGACTGCAACTAATGCCAAATGTAATGAAAACAGATGGACCTTTTGTGGTAGATCCTAGGTCAAGTGTTACGAGTTGTCATGGTGGCTTGTGTACTCGTAGTGAGTGTATAATGACAACGTGGGAGGTGTCTGCCATGTCGGTGGGCAGTGGGTCTTATCGTTAATCTCTATAACTGACAGTAAAGGGAATGCAGAATTCTCCTTTCTTATTAGGGAGACTTTAGGTTACTTCTTTCTTCTCCAAGATAAGCGTCGGCAAACCGCCTTCCTAGAATGGGCTTGGGTGTTATCATGACTTTAAACTGTGCTAAATACCGTTCCCAACCTTCAAGAAGAAAATGATCTAAGCGCTGGAATTTTTCTTAACAAATGGTTACTTTCGGCACGCGAACTGTAGGAAATTTAAACGGCTAAAATACAATCCACACACTCTTTAGTAATAACGAATAAATTTACTATTTAGGAAGTGCATGTATTGCCTTAGTCATGGCTGAAATTCACAGCAGAAAAAGTTGGAAACATGCTAAAAATTACGAGTGAGCCCCGAAACCAGCATGCGCGTATGAAGAAAGGTAATGCAGAGGTGGTTGGGGAAATTACCACGCTGGTAGCGTTTTTAATAGAAAAGGTTAATCCAAATGTTACAGCACTAACTGAGACATTATTACTGCTGCCAAGTTATTTTTCAAATGCGAAAGTAGACAATATAAATGAACCCAACAAAAGGCAAAATATGAAACTGATAAAGGACAAAAGCTACCATAGGGGGGGGGAGGAGGGGAAGGGGGGGGAGGAGGGGAAGGGGGGGGGGGAAGATTTT
>UZAE01012294.1:37208-47663 GCA_900617975.1 Rodentolepis nana
TAAATCATATTTAAAGATTTCTAATTTTAGGAAAAATCTGAAAGTTAACAAGTTAACTGCACTTATACTTATATATGGTGAGTCCAAACTTTATATTGACATTTTCACAAATTTGTCACCAACTCTGGCCTGATTTAGGATGAATTTTAAGGACAATCAAATATAAAATAAATGAATAAAGGATCAATTAGGAGCTAGAGCTTAACAGGACAAAATTAAATATTAATCACTTCACTTATTCCCTAAATCCAATTTCTGCATCTATGTGGATGTGGTATAGTATTCCACCTTGAACTGTCATCAAGTACCTTTTCAAAAAAAATACATTTAAATAACAAAGATGAAATTCCTTTGCCAAGAAAAAAAGGAAATCCGTTAAGCATTAAAATTATGAAAAAATATAACATTATATAAAATGAACAGAAAAATGCAAAATTTTACATTGGATGAGTTTCAGATCCTACTGCAAGGTGTTAGGAACAAATTTGACCAGAAATGGAGAATGAATTGACGTCATTTATTTTTATCCTGGATTTATCAGGCTGCCTAGATTTTACACCCCCTCCCCTCCAAACCATGTGGCAACATTTTCAAAGCCCCAATTTTTTCGGGTCTCTAATTCTAGATTCCTTCATCGATTGCCGCGAATAGAAAAAATATGTTCCTAGCATAATATATATAACTGTTGATTTTTTATAAACATTTATTGAAATCTAAGTTGGTGGTAATGGGATCCATTTCCACGCAAATTAAAGGCTAACATTTTAGCATGAAATCAGGGTGAAGTAATGACTTGCACACTTGTAAACAGTGTTAAGACATTCCGAATTGGGACAAAAATATGTGTAGAAAAATGATCTACGCTTGTATTAATGCCTCCTTTAAATTAGCAAAATGTTATTATCTCAACGAGTATTATTAAGTTTGGCCTAGAATTTCGGACACTTAATGAAGGGGGAGGGGGTGGGGGGGGGGGGTTGTGCGCATGACAACTTTAACAAGTTCGAATCTTCCAGAAGTTAACTGACTTCTCCTCTAGCCTCCTATCGCCTATAATGCCAGTTCACAGATTTAAAGGTCTGGGAGGTTTTTACGGCAATTAGCCTTTCACACTTCTAACGACATAAATGAAGGCTGATTTGCATGGCAGCTTAATACCCAAGGAATGCACCGACAGATAAAAAAGTAAAACCAAGAAAAAAAGTTCACGTAGGTCAACTTCCATAGAATGGTATTTAGCTAGGCAAAGCATTATCATTTAAATGTGCTGAGTTAAATCAAATAAATTATACTAAACTGCAATCGATTGTATATGAATAAAAAGGAAAGAGAAGATATATTCAACGGGACAGTGATTACGATTGCAAACAAAGGGGAGGTAATTCTCCAGGAACCATTAATTGAGACTATTGAAAAAATCAATAAATCGATATCAATGCTGGCACGGAAGCAAGGCAGTAGGTATAAAAAAATTCTGAGCCGTGAACCCTTTTCCCGCTTATCTCAAACTGGGAAACTTTTATTTAACTACTTTTAGCTAGAAATTGTTTTCTTCAAAATGTGATTTAAGAATATTGGAATATATATTTTCAAAGAACTTGCTGAATGAAAATGGCATTTAGTGGCTGTGAAATGCTAAAACATAATTAAATGACATACAGATTATCAAAAAATGCATCCCTCCTATTTAAAGTAGTAGTCGTTTCATAGAGGTTATCCTAAAAACGATATAGATTCCAATCTCTGGTTAGCAAAATCTGAATTTTTGCCAAACCTATTTTCTCCACCGTCAATAGAAGTTTAAGGAGACACTAAGAGCTCCAACTATCAGATTATTCTCTAAACCGGAGAGAAAAATTGTAGGAGTGAATAAACCAGAAAAGAATATTTGGACTAATTCCATTGTGATATTAGATATTTGAAAGATTAAATTGTAGCTCGAACTTAAGAAGGCACAACATTCTTAATCATGAGAAGAAGGTAGGGTAAATAATCATCATCATAAAATAAGTTTCATTAAATTTGTTATGAAATTAAATAAACTTGCATTGAACTCCAATTATCACCGTTGCAGTAGGGTTTTGAGATTGGAAACCGAGTGTTTCAACGTCTCCGCAGATGAAAACAGCTCCATCATCTTGTCTAGAAACCGTGAATGTCGCTGCAATGTCTGGCTTGTCGGGACTGATTTGAACTATTTTTGTTGCAAAGTTAGCGAGATCTTCAAAACCATCAATGCCTCCCCCTCCACTGCGACGTCTTAGAATCCTGAGAGCACCACTTCCATCGCCATTAGAGGTGTCAGTGGAGCATATTAGTGTCACCTCGGTGCCCTCAGGAACTGGTCGATTCAAGGCCACATTTGCAGTCAGGCGGGTTTGACTTTCTGATCCAACTAAAATACGCAAAAAAGGTGAAAATAGCCTCCATCAAACTCTATTTGATTGTGAATATTTTTGTTCGTCTATCCGATATTAGAGTCGGTAGATTTTACAACTTCAAAGTGCGCCTGTACCGCATGGTCAAAGTGCATGTCTTGAAAGTACGAAATCACGAGATTGGCACCTGTCATTGCACGCCCCTTAATGACTATGACCAACCAATTTGATTAATTCTGGTCAACAAAGGGAATGGTAAAGAGCAAGTTATTGCAATATAAATTCTTCACTTCTTACACTTTTTTTCAAAACATCTACTTTACAAATTTTCCTTAATGACCTTGGAAAACAATAAATGCTTTCTTTCTCTCTTTCCTACTTCATAGAAGTTGATGAAAAACCAAATAGCCGAACTCTCAACCTGGAAAATGGTATATCTGTACCGAATATTCACAGAAAAAAAGAATTGTACTATCTGAATTTAATCTTACTCTAATTTTATGTATGGTTCCTAATAGACAATATAAACTAATCTATCTTTGCCCTGACTTAATGCTCCATTCTCTCTATACAGTTCGCTGAATTTACTACTCAGGAGCCTTATTCATCATCGTAATCATCTCAAAAGTACAAATACTTTTCCGACGTTGCATATTAGTGAATCATTATTGTCGGATTACTTATAATCATCCGTTGTATTTGAAATCACACAGACACTGTCTATTAGTAGATTTTCGATTCCAAGCTTGTAAAGGATTAAGAGATGCATCCAGAGCTTCAAGGATAAATAATTCACTATTCTATTAATATTTCTCAATAAAGTACCTCGTCCGAAGGTTTCAACATCAGCTCAGGACTACCAGCACGAGATACTAGCCTCCAACATCAGCGAGACAGTGCAATGACCTCAGAAAGTAGAGCGACTCAATGAAGACTCGCTTTCGCTCATTTATTAAAAATAGAACATTCCAGTACACGATAACCAGGTTCAGTTAGTAAAGTTTCGACTACTCAGTGAATCAAAATTGCCAACTTCTATTTTCTCAAGATTTTATGCGCTGAAATATGCCACAACTGGCCTGTAAAGATACCTACCCTACTTTGGCGTGAGTGTTTTCTTATTAAAGACCTTTAACTCACCTCTAACTATCGGTGCTCATTGAAATCACACGAGACCTACAAGTGAATTCAACTGCAATAATTTCGAAATTTCACTGGTCTCTGTCTTGGAAACGTCCCAGTTCACATCTCCCTAAGATTTGAATTCATCCAATCAATTAATTTCAGGTAATACATTCTTAAAGTGGAGAAAAAAACTGTACCAAAATTATGACCGAAATTCACCCAACAGGGTCTGTTTTAATGTTCAATTTTCCTTTTAAATAGTAATCTTATTCATAAATAAGGCAAGGAAAGATTTTGTACAAATTGTCCAACTATGTTTTTTACGCTAAAGTTTGTTTTCTAAAACCTTCCAAAATATGACAAAGTCAATGAATTTTTTTTCGCCTTTTAAAGTAAACAAATCTAGCGGCACACAACATACTCATTATTTATTTTTAATTTCTGACAACCTAGAAACTGTCTGGATTTGGGCAGAGTTGCCAACCATCATTTGGGGCATTAATTTTTTTCACTATTATCGGACAATAAAATGCTTCAGATGCCTTTCTCAGCACCAAGGCCGCAAGATAAATGTAGAAGCACGTGGGTAATGGTCAGCAAATGGGATTTTCTAAAGGAAGAAATACAACTCGCCAATTCGGGGTGTTTGCGTTCCCACCCGCAAATTGACCAATGGAAACTCGAGGGGTTATAAAAGAGAGTAACCGAAAGTACTATGCTTCGAGAAGTGGAAATGGAAAGTGGAAGCAAAGACTAAATGTCGTTAATGGCGCAGTGCTGTCTCGCAAGGAACCAAAACCCCAAAGAGAAACTACTACCCAAACTTTCCTGAGAAGCAATGCCAAGAGTTGACCTTTCTTGATCTCCGTTTTTTTGCGACTTCTCTGGTGCATCTTTTTACTCTAGTTTCCTACTGTTTATCCTACGAAAGTGCAATCAAAATGACCCGTCGTATTGGAGGATATTAGAGAGTAAAATATATTCATTCATAGATGTATATACATTTGGCAAGGTGGGAGGATGTAGACTTACCGACGAATTGTATGTACAAGAAGATAAAAAGGAAATGCAGCCAGGTAAGAAGTAGATTTTTACAAAACATTGAAAGCATGTATCGGTCCGTAGAAAAGTTTATCGTGGGGGTTTCATCTGTATCAAGGGTTCGCTAGCTGTGAAGGATCCTAGCGCGTACGCCTGAAATGAAAAGGATTAGAAGTAATACACCTTAGAGAATCAAGACCAAATCAATCTAGAGATTCAGCGCAGAAAATGACCAAAAATTAAGAGTTAATCTCAACTTATTATTCATATTTGTTATCTATTTCAAGACGATTTAACTGATGTGACAAGAACTGAGGCGTGATGGCAAAGATTCTAAATGCATGATTTTCAAAAGTCTTTAGGATGGCTTTATAGGCTTACTTGATTCCTAAATCTGGACCAACACCAACTGAAACGTTTATACTTAACCAGTTTAGTTTTGAAACTGATTTGTGGCTCAGCGTTCAGTGTACCCTTCCATTATGGCAGAAATTGACGAAATGGATGCCCACCTTAAATGACTTAGATAGCCAACGGCATGAGTTAATACGGATCATTAGGAAGGGTAGCAGATTGTGAGCTTCACATTAATGTCTTTTTCACACACACAAGTTAATGGATACACTTCTAGATAATCTGGGAGAGTTTCAATGTTCTTGCCAAGGAAGAAATCAGTCAATTTGCCGAGAGGTTTATTAATTATGCCTTTCATTATCACCCAAGGCAGATTTTAAGCAGGCTGCCAGAGAAGAATGTGAAATTTCATTGAATTCCCGATTAAAGGTCACATTAATTAGTTTTCTTAGCGCCCCCAAATTGTTCGCCTACCCTACCCTACACACACGGCGTAGATCAATTCCTGTTATGGTCAATTATAGTTAAAGGCAAACATATAAAGGAGGGCGCGCACCATCGTCGGCCATTTTCTTCTCCTTGTTTACAGCCGTTTTAGTGCCTATTGCCAAGTTCTATTCCATTCGGCAGTAGGTAGTCAACGAATTACAATCGAAAGACTCCACCGACGACCATAAAATAAACTAATGATGGAACTAGACACACTGAGTTCTTCCACAGCTGAAACAGATACGCACTTACGGTTCCTCTAGATAGGCAATAACAAATTATTCACCGCGTTCGCATTGTGAATAAAATGTGGGGTAACTGCCCATCGGCAAAATGCTATCAATATCTGCCAACTGTGTGTGTGTGTTGAACACCTAGCTGGTTATCGAAATAAGTGTAAATTATGTAAGAAATAAAGATGAAAAGTGGTGGGTCCAGTTTCCCATTCTTGAAATTCATGCAATTTGAGAGTTAAAGCTTCTTATTTTGAAAATTTCGAACTGGATTGTGACACTACATAGGTGAAATCATTCCTGATTTCAGGAAAGACAGAGCTTCCGTCACTACATTTACCTCCAGTCGAAAGAAGCTGTAGACTATAAGAAAATTCTAAATTAATGAAAACGGGACTCCAAGGGAATCTTTGCATTTCAAGAATTAGAATATCAAAATTTAATTACTTTTCACTTCGGCGAATAAAAACACTTGCGTTCAAGTATTAAATTTTATGCGGAAATTGACTAATTAAATAATTTGAAATAATTTTGTTCAAATAAAAAATATTCGATGATTTTCCAACCTAGTGCATGTAAATCGTGTCTTATAAATAATCTTAATGGCTTTCAAGAATTCAGGAAAAGGAAATCGATCGTATTAGCTCAGTAGAAATCTATTCCTTACAGAATCGCAACCCTCTCCTCAAATACTACAGTACTGATAAGCAAACCTGTTCCCTATCGAGTTATCACTTTTATTGCAAAAGAAAAATCATTTTTCGGGGAAAATAGCAAAAATTTCATTAAAATTAACAACTTCCCTCCTAATATCTTCAAAAGTCATCTTAACCAGGAAAGGAAGTGGATATGCTACATCCTGTTTGCTAAAAGACATAGAGACTTAAAAGATTCCTTCTAAGGACAAACCAATCTGATCGGATTCATCTTGAAAATAAACTGGCAATCGGGACTAAAGCTAGAAAAAAGAACCGATCAATAAGGGTGCTTCAAAAACGGATGCCTTCATCAAAAAAACACAGGCTAAACTGCAGTTTGCAGACACGATTTGCATATGGCGATCAGTATGTCATCGTCTAGTTGCTTTAGCAACCGTGTCATTGTAACGAATTTTGCCTTGACTAAACTTGTCTCAAAAATGATTGCTCAATCAAGACCACCTAGGAGAGTGGACGTTGTATTCTCAACAGATTACGCAGGCTGAAGTTTTTAGCCAATTCAGACACGTTGAACTCGCTGAGTAGTAAAATGCAAAGTTGAGGCGAGGTACTAAGCATGACCACCAGCGACCTATTTAGCTTGAAATGACTCATTTTTAATAAATGTTAGCTAAATACTCTTCTATTTTATCTCACGTTGGTGGGCCTGAGTCATATGCCACGCTCTCCACCAATGCATCTTACTACGGTGACCAATTGGTGAAAGGTGTGTGAAGATGGCGAAAAATGCGCGATTATCATCCACCTCTGCGTCGATTTCTGTTGGGACAATCTGCTAAACGCAATAATCTCGTAGATTATTATCTTGAGGCCACGTCACGCTAACGACACTCGTCATTTACTCATTGCTCTGAGCCATTACTGCTTACGCTTATCAAAAATGTGTGGAAGAGAGTATTTAATATCTTGAAGAAGGTCATTCCCGAGAAGATGTATTCAACGACAGTTATTAATGTTCATCGACCTGTAAATCAACGAAAAACGCGACATCTGAATGACCTTATATCTACATCCTCTGTGGACGCTTTTTTCAGTTTTTATTTGTGGTAAGCTTGCAGATTAGATAAACAATATGCCGCTAACACAGTTCATTAATTCACGATAACATGAAAAGTAAAAATTTGGCAACTTTTTCCATGGCAAAGTTTATAAACTAACGGTCAGAGGTGAAAATGGAAAATGTTCGAAGCCTGAGAAGTTATTAACAAATCACAAAGATGAGAAATTTATATGGCGAGTTAACAGGCAACTAGACTTAAATACAGTCATTTTTCCAGTCGATCAGTTAACAATGGGCGTTGTAGGACACAATTACTCGGAGAAATCTATGCAGAAAAAAGGAAATTTCTAATTTAAGAACATGGTGTGCTGTCGGAAACCAAAAAAGTAAATGAAGTATGGAATTTTTGACACTGGCAATTCAACTCCATTTTTTAATCTTTGCTATTTTATTGGTTTTTTTGCCTTGTTGTGGGTAATAATAACGAGACAGTGCATTTTAGAGTTCTACCAGAGAATAAGTTAAAGCCGGCTTTTGTTCTCACCGTCGATTTCTAAGAAGTTAATCATGAAGGAATTCGGTGTGATAGCTTTTACATTTCCTATGAGCTAATAAGAATATTAGTGGCACTTAATTTACGTGTGCATTGCAAGCGTAGAGCCTGTATAGCTGTAAATGGTACTTACTATGTACCGAATGCCTGCTTCATTAATTAAGCCTCCTTAACCTCCCTACCACGAATTGAGGTACATCGTGGGGTATATTCATAATCCCAATTGTCAATTCACAAACCAAAACGATATTCATGCCACCTAAGGTGGCATTGAAGCTAGCCTGACTTTGCGGTATTTGAACCGATTTGATATTAAACAGGGTACGCATTGGAGGAATTTATCATCGAGCCTCAAAAAACTTCATTTTATCGCCAAATATAAGATGAAGTCATCTACACTGTTCATGGGTTGGAAGATCTCACAAACGGTTGATGTGCAAATTGGCGTGATAAGTGATCAACGAGGTATGTGTTGCAACATGTTGATTTAAACGATCATATGATTGTCAACTGAGGGAGGGTGTGTTGCCGAGGCACTGAGTCGAGATTTATGCATGGGTGGTCTTTCGGATAAAACGGATTATTTTGTGCCTAAGACAACGACTGCGGTTTATTAAGCTTAATTAACTCGATATATAGCTGTGGAAACATATATGCACACACACACACACCTAGAATATGTGTAATACCCTGGAGGTCAATGATGCCATAAAAAAGTGAGAGATAAGGAATCAGCAGCACTAGACTGAGGTCAAAGATCGAAAATACCTCCAAGGTATAAGAGGCGGAGAGGAAGCACGGTCTGGCTTTCGTGCAAAATTATTAATGAATAAAATTCGGATTTAACAAAACTCCAGAGATTACTTGGAACAACTGACTACATTCGTACGAAAAGTGCACTTTCAATTAACAGATTAATATAAGAATATCTTAAGATTCCGATAGAAGTGTGGGCAAATGAATGATCCAGACAGGCTATTGTGAATATAAATGATTAAATATGGGAGAAAACATACTTATAATTACAATTGGATAGAGGCAGTTTCAGAGAGACAAGCAATCGACCTTGAGACGTTGATAGTAATTTCCGTTAAATAGAGACGGTATAGTTTCCAAAGTAGTGGCCCAAAAGGAAGCCACTGTGGTTAAGAAGGAAAATACCGGGGGGTACTATAATGTCAGACAAAGTAAAGTTGCGTACCGGTGGCCAGGAAGATCGTTTTTGTCCCTACTGGTGAGTATGAAAGAATACCAGGACCAGGCGAATAGCCCCGTAAGATAGAGAGGAGTAGTGAAGGCCCTGTGCGATAATTGTTGGTGTACTTCCTCCCTATGGTGTTGCTGACGCTTTCTGAATGTCTGTGTGGTGTGCAAATACGCCAAAGCCTCACGCTTCCGACGCGAATGCGAGATGTGTAAGTATGTGTGTTCGGGTTGTGAATAGCGGGTTGATGTGTTGTGGATGTGCTAACGTGCTACCCTGGAAGAGATACGCGCAAGGCCAGAGGCGTGTGTCGCCAGTGCGGTCCAGTTGGGTGCGTGTGTGTGCGTGTGATAGACAGGTTTACGTGGTGCGAGTGAGACCGAAGGGGGAGGGGGGAGGGGAGGGAGAATTAACCCCATTAAGAGAAGAGAAGCGGTAACGGCGGTACCAACAACAACCCGATAACACGACTTCGATTTCCAGGTATTATTCCACTCCAGTGTTTCCTATAATTCGATATCGAAAGCTCAAACGCAAAAGTTTTGTTTGATTGAAAATTATGTCAATGAGGTCCTCATTACTGATTCCATTGAAAGGGCTAATTCTATCTTTTCATCTGACAAATTGAAATTATTTGTATTGGAAATAATGTAATTATCATGCGTTCTCAAGTTATTCTTGGAAGTCACTCTGGAATCCTTGAATAACAGTTCACCTTACTTCTGGAGTTAATTGTAAATAATACTATTTAACCACGTCCGCTTGGCTTTTCGGAAAAAAAACCATTCTCATTTTAAGTTAATCATGAGTTCAACATTTATTTACTCGAATGTCTTACGAAGAAAAGCTCATTGGAAAAAATACTTAGTTTGAGTTTAAATTACGAGTAATTGTTATGCCAATCGTATTCAAATATTTATTTCTATCAAAAGGCAATCGTTTTGATAACTATCATTAACCCTTTGGCAGACTTCGGGCTTCATAGAGAGGAGGAACATCAATTTGAGAAAAAGTAGCGAGGGAGAACAGAAGAGTGATTCACTGATGTGAAAGAGACAGACAG
The DNA here is from genome assembly GCA_900617975.1 of Rodentolepis nana. Classification (NCBI taxonomy): domain Eukaryota; kingdom Metazoa; phylum Platyhelminthes; class Cestoda; order Cyclophyllidea; family Hymenolepididae; genus Rodentolepis; species Rodentolepis nana. Next base: position 47,368 of record UZAE01012294.1, read on the forward strand.
ACAGACAAATGGTAGAGAAAAAGGTGAGATGAGTACTGTGAAAGTGGTCAAATATGACATGGAGTCGTGTCATGGTAGTTTGAAGTCAGAAGTCAACTGCCGTTTAATAGACTTCTTTTGCCGTATGAGTATATGTTGCTCGGATTGCACCACGTGGAGGTAAGTCTATCGCACACCTCCGTATTTAAATATAGGATCTCAAATTCTTATCATTATAAGAAACGAGACGCTTTGCTGATCTATGATATTTGCAATTTAGTAATTTCTCCTCTCCCCACCCCACCACCCCCCACCCC
>UZAE01012295.1:0-17679 GCA_900617975.1 Rodentolepis nana
CGATTTAGATGTAGAGACAGACACAAAGGTAGAGAATAGGATAAGGTGAGGTGAGTACTGCGGAAGTGGTGGAATATGACATACAGTGGGGCCATTGTAGTTTGAAGTCATAAGCGCTGACTCTCGGTGTTTTAGATACTAATACTTTGTCGCTATCGCACTAAACTTGAACAAGGCTTTAGATGACTTCGTCGATCACTTGTTAGTGTTTACTATTCAAATAATATCTTTCTTTTTTTCCTAATAACGATTCGTTATAAGCTAATCCGCGGAGTTATGCAATGTTCATTAGCCATTATTTGACCCATCAGAGTTGGTGGGATCAACACAGCTGAAGATGCCTTCTCTCTCTCTCTCCCTCTGATTAGTTGATGTTTTTCCGGCTGTGCCATTTTTAATCCGCATCTTCCATGTGGAACTTCTTTGGGTTCGCTGGAAATCTTGTTGTTTCTGCGTGCCTTAGTGATGACTTATCCCTTTTTCAGGGTGGGGCGAGGGGCGGGGGGGGGGTATTTGGATGAGTCATGCGGCTCCGGTCTTCTTCTTCTCCCCACTTAGCATTTCCTTTGTTGATTTTCAATCAAGTCTTGGTTGGTCAATATTCTGGAAGTTTTCGTGTGTACAGCTTTCAGGTTGCCTGCAATGAAATATTATAGTCGTTTTTTTGGGCCTTTTGATTCTATAACTGCCTTCGATTAATCCAAGGATTTTGATAATAGGTATCGAGGTTCATTCAAAAAATGAGAAGGCCCAAAAAGAATGATCTAGTTGAAAAAAACAAAGGCCATCTCTGATGGCTGAACTATTAAAGCACTTTCGCGGTTCGAAAGACTTTTAACAAATAATTCATTAATAATCGTGCACTTAGGTAGCTGTTCCAGCCAATTCATAATCTATTTCACCTTTTCTCTGAAAAAAGTTCAAATTTGTTAGTGTTCAAATTAGTTTGTTTTATTTGTTGGGTTTGTAATCCTTTGTCGTCATTGAGTTGTGCAAACGATCTACAAATCGCTCTCCAGGATGACGGCGGTTCGTGAAGACATTTACAAGTACAACAAATAAAACATTTTAATATTAATGATAAATAATTCAAAATTAAAAAATAACAATTTAGTTAATGAGAATTATTTAATGATTATTTGTTATTTTAGTTCCCGAAAATCTTGTTGGCAATCCGATGAAAGCATTGGAGAACTTCTTTGTCGTTTTTGTTCAACGCTATTGCAACGAGACAGACTCCGGCTTGCCTCCCTTCTGTCTTCAGAATTTTAGTGAGGCCTTTGCACAGACTCTTGGCATTCAAAGGCCCAGCGAGGTAGGTCCCATCTTTCCTCTCCCATCACTTGGTTTGCTTGCTCTTCAGATTTGCGCCAAATTTTCGCGCAGTGATCAATGGGCTTATCTAACAAGCCGGTAGTTTGCCGGATCCATGGCCTATTGATGTTTTACCATATGAAGGAGGGGGGTGAACGATCTCTGATTCTTAATAATTGACGTGGAATGGTGTGCTTTTGTTTTAAATTAACCCCCTTCCTTCCGATGGGCTTGATAAATCTTTAGTGTCATTTTTGTTTCACCTCATCATTTGGTTTATTTCCATCGTATTGGACCCTGTAGAAGAAGAAGCCTCAAATCCCCCTGTCAGTTTTATAATAAAATCCAACCATTCAATGGACAGAATGCATTCAGTTTTTAAGACACTTTCTGTGTGGAACTTCATAAACCATCCTGCTCTCGTTTCAGTGGCGGGATTGGGGTCTTATTGAAGCCTTTGTTTTGAGTAAAACCGATTGACAATGGTACAGTTTTCTCTTCTAGACGATTTTTGTAACACCTTTATACCATTTTGTTTTTCCCTGATGATATTATTAAAGAAATTGGTGTATAAGTCGTGCTTGGACAATAATGACATTCCAGACGCGTTGTTGCAAAAGTCATTATCGATCGATAGACAAATGGTTTGAGTTGAGCCTTGAAGACAGCAAGGAAAGCTAGCTTCGATGAATAGACGGAAATGACTAGGCTTTGGAGAGTTCATTGTCATTTTATATACTTTTATCAGGGGGAAAAGTAGCTGAGAAAAATTCGTTATCATTATTGTATCATCCTTCAAGCGAATGGGAATAGCTTTTTGTCATTGCTGTTATTTCTCTTTTAGCGCAAGCCCATGCTGATCTACCTGCATCATGACCGCAGTATCGCCTCGAATATATTTTGTTCCAAGGTCCTCTGCTCGAATGTGATGTCCACGTTCTTAGAGGGGAACAACCTTCAAATTTGGCCATGGGATGTCACCTCTGAGGCGGGAAGAGGAGCTTTCCTCAGTTTCCTCGAACCCAGACTGAGCCACCTGGCGTCAGAAATTGTACACTTGGATGGCCTTGAAAGCTACCCCCTGCTGATCATGATCTGTAAAGTGGCTGGCGCTTATGAAGTTGCTGCTATCATTACGGGCCACGGTTATCTCCACACGCCTCTCTCTTCGGCTTTCGCTGATGCTTCCCATGGCATTGGTGACAGTGATGACACTGATAGCTTCCCCCCTCTAATGGATGCTTCTAACTTTGGGGCCTCTTCTTCCTCCTCTTCGTTGTTGTTGGCAAGAGGCAGGAGGAACAAAGGCGGCTTGAATGCCGAAACTATTGTATCTCAACTCGATGAGAAACTGCGATTCTACTCTCACCTTTTGGCCCCTGAAATTCTGGCTGATAGTGAAAGATTGGCTCGAGAAAACATGCGTGAAGAACAGGATCGAGCGTACAAGGAATCCCTACGACAGGACCGGTTGAAGGTTAGTGTTGTCTCGTTATGCTTAATCTGAAACCCCTTTTTCTAACATAGCCAATTAAGAATAAGGAATGTATATTTATTTATTTCAAATGGCAGGCTTTATGATAGTTATCATTAGCCCTTTAGCTGACTTCGGGCTTCACAGAGAGGAGGACATCAAAGTGACAAAAAGTCGAGAGGGTGGACAGAATAATGATTTATATCAAAGTGAGAAAAATTCATTATGAGGAAGAGAAGAGTGATTCACAGATGTAACATAGACGGACAGACGCAGAGGCAGAGAAAAGGTAAGATGAGTACTGTGAAGGGGTCGAATATGACATACAGTGGGATCATGGTATTTTGAAGTCAGAAGTCAACTGCCAGTTAATAGACTTTTTTGCCGTATGAATATACGTTACCCAGGATGCACCACGTGGAGGTAAGTCTATCGCACACCCCAGAATAAGGAATGTTAGGGTCTGTGTTGACTTTTAAAGTACCAGAAGTTCTATTTTCGAAGGAAACGGCAAATTTCTATTAAGAGATTGTGTGAAATTAATTGTTAATTATACTTAATTAATTAGACTTTGTGATATGTGAGTGGTAATTTCTCCTTTGAAATATTTATCAGCAATAAGTATACTCTGCACAAATTTTCAAAGGTTTTGCTCTGCGAACGTTCGTCAGGTCATTGTATCCTTTAATGAGGTCATGTTTACGCGTTGTAGAATGAATACTAGGGTCATTGGATATGGAGGTGCAAACGGTAAATAGATAAAATATTTTAATCGGATTATTACTTCAAGCAGAAATAGCAGAGAGAGAGGGGGAGAAACTGACAAGAGAGCGTGGTTGTATGAATTTTTCTGGCTGAAGTTGAAGAGAATTGAGACTTGAAGGCATGTCGAAAAAGCGAAACGTTGGAGTTGGTGATATATTACCTACTGTCTGACCAAGCATGAACATCCATTGGATCTTTTTTTTCCAAATTATTCAATTCGAATCGATTAGAATGCTTACAAATTGCTACTTATATTCTATTCACATCCATGATGGAATACTGGCAACCTATTATAGTGCAATTCTGTTTGAATTCTGACCTTAATAACGAATACTGCTGAACTCAAGTTGCCCTATTCCGGGATCCTACTGATTTTGGTAGACCTTGGTGAAGTGCTTTTCACTTATTGATGTGTTGCTAAGACTGATGATTTGAACGCGAGTGTCATACATCATGTCTGACATAGGTATTGAACTTTTTAGAGCTTAATAGATATTGCTAACAGTAACATCTTAGAGCGTTTTTTTGACATCTAAGAAATTCGACTTCAGTCATTTCATTTGTTGACCTAGTTTAGTCAATGTCGTTGTTTTTCCCGCTCCATGGATGGGGATGTCTCTCTTGGAACCGAACTTCTGACTTCGTTGGGTTTTTACGACTATTCCTCTTAATGGAAATATTTTCCAGTTTCGAATCGGATTTAGTCTTGAGAACGTGCTTGGTGTTTTTTCCTCATAGTTCATTTTTACGCGCACCTATTGAATTTGATTATAAGTAGTATTTGATAGGCAGGTTTCAATTACTTCGAATCACCGCTAAATTTTATCGCGCTTAAATTGGCATGTGTGTGCGTGTGTGGTTTGCTTGCAGAAAGAAGCAAAAGAAAGGGAATTAGCGGAATTGGCAGCGAAAGAAGCGGAGGCGCAGAGAATAGCCGAGGAGAGTGAAAGAGTTGCTTTGGAGAGACAAAAACGAGCTGCTGAGACCCTTCCGAAAGAGCCAAGCCAAGGAACACCTGGAATAGCCACGCTCAGATTCCGTCTTCCTCAAGCCTACCCACAGCCCCCTGCTTTAGATCGTATCCCCGAGGAATCGAGGCCACAAATTACAAATGGTTTTATTGTCCGTCGTTTTAATGGATCAGATACACTGAGAGATTTAAAAAATTTTATGGAATATTTGGGATACGGTGTGCTGAATTTCAAACTCCTCAGAACCTATCCTCGAGTTGATGTAAGTGCATTTGCCTCCTTTATGGGAAAAACATTCTACCTAAATGATTTCAGTAACATGATAATTTTACTTTTAGTTGACTGCGAGTGACGAATCTGATGACAAGAGTATGGCAGATTTGAAACTGGTTCCTCAAGAGACGCTGAATTTAGAAAAGCGATAGTTTATATTATATATATATATATACATATATCCATGTAGTTAATCATTTTTCGTCTCTTCTACCCCACTGTACTTCGGCCAAGCAAGGATTTTAGACAAAACATTTGTCTCAATATATCTCCCTCTCTTTTTTGGCTCTATTTTTACATTGTCCTTTCCTTTATCTCTTTCTCCTTAACGCTCTGAAAGCCTGTACCTAGGGAATGAGCGATCATTTATACCTTCCATCCAATCGTTGGCTGATTGCAATGGGGACTTTGATAGCTTTGCGACTGAAATGTCTACCACTTGAGAGAACTTGTTTATTCGGAGTAACTAATTGGGGGCAAGAAAAATAAGCAGGACTTTGGGGGTGGTGGTATATGAAAGGGTAAGGTTGATTCTCGGGGAATTTAAATGTTTTCAGTTATTTGGGTCAAAATACAGCGCGTCACAACGTCATTTATTACCGCTGAACATAGCTAGGTTGATTCGTCCCTTATGTAATTTAAGCCCATCAGCAAGTAAATATGCTCATTTATACGGATGACATGAGTTCAGTTTGTTAAGTTTGGTAAATGTATAACCATAGGCGCAGTGTAGGGTTAATTGGTTCATGAATTAGGGCTTCCGGTTGAGATGCACTGCTCGTTCCAAAAGGATCTTTTGAAGAGACTTGGGTCAAGCCTTTCAGCACTAATGAGTATGTCATTCCGATGTGTGAATTCTCTGCCACTTTTAATTTTACACAGCGCAAATACGCCGAGGCACTAAAATCTTTCGTTGATAGTTGCATAGGTTGGAGCAGGCATACTTTAAGCTTGCAGTAACGAAAATGGTGTACTCGCCACTAACCAGGCATTTTCAATTCCTAAACATTGGATGAGTAATTTTGGACACTCTGCAATCACAGTTGGCACCTCGATAATACGGACCTTCCGGTTAGTGGTTGAAGGCGCCGTCCATTGAAGGATTCGAAAGGTCGCCTTTGTGGTAGGTGTCTATTCGATAAGGTGGAATCATTGCCTCCATTTCTGCGAATACTTGCATATTATATTGCACTGAATTTACACGAGGGAGGATTTCAGCCTTTTGAGAAATAGGAACTAAATCCGAAGGTATTTCGAAGGTGAAAAGGTGGTCAAACCCAATGATTTTCGTATCTCGTCCTGATCGAATTGCCCTAACAGTGGCTTAAGGACTACAATTTTGCTTTTAACTAAATCAATCATTTGAAATCTCCAAGGTAGAAAAAGGTACCTTTGCTGCAACAGAAGCTGGCAAAGTACATTTCAAGTTGTGGACATTGTAATAGTTAAAGGATTTAAACATTGAAGCTAAATGACCACGCATCTGTGTATTACAGTCACGCAATAGAGCACTCCCCAAATCTGCCATCTGGAATGAAAACTGTCTCTGGGCCCAGCAAATGACACCACCACGAGCACCCTCCCGCTTGATCCTACACGGTTGTGCTGCTTCCTTAATGCAGATCCCAAAGACCCAGCGCACAAAACAATGGTTCAATTGATTCTTTTTCCGACACCAAATAACTTATCGTCATCTCAAATGCGTCCCCTTCTTCCCTGGCAATAGTTGAAGCATAATCCATGTCTCTAACTGTACCTCCAAACACCCAACCACATGCACAAGTACCATCTCCCTCACTCTCAGCCTTCACTTTACCCCCCCCCCCCCCCCCCAAAAAATTTTTTTNTTTCCCCCCCCCCCCCCCACCAAAGAATTCTATTCAACCTGGGGTCTCTATGATCCCCATCTTGCACACGTGCCAAGTGCGTGTAGTGATGAGAAGGGAGAAGTCGAGATCAACATCGATGTGAGGTTGAAAATAAAATGCCTGCATCTCCCCATATAAGCCGTACACCAAACGTTATCAGCCCACACACACAAACTCAGCAATCTGAATGCCCCAAATGTGCACTTGGTGAATAGTTGCATTGTATTAGTAATAGTAGTAGTAATAACGGTATTTCACGTCCACGTCGTCTTCAATACTGGCAAGGTCTGGGGATGTAAAGAAGACAAGAGAGGAGAAATTGAAGGAAGAGATGAAGAAGAGAAACAAAAGAAGCGAAAAGCAAAGACGAGTAGCAGCAGAAATAATAATAATAATAATAGTAGTAAAAGGGACACAGACCGGCAAACAAAAATATTGGGGACTCGCATACGTCGGTGTGTGTGTGGGGGGGGGAAGTAGTAGAAGCAGATAATCGAGCACCCTTAGGGAGGGAGAGAAAGAGAGCAAGGATCAGAAGAGATGAAGAGGGGGAAAATTCAGCAGAAATATAGACACAAGTAGGAAGAGAGTATTCAGAGATCAGTTTGTTGAGTGGCGCGCTATGTGGCAGTCGAGGAGGAAGAGGGCGGCGTTGGGGGAGGGGAGAAAAAAGATTGGTTCAAGGACAAAAGGCGATCTAGGAAATAGGAGCTTGGGGATTTGAGCTCTGAGCGTTTGACGATTGAGTAGACATTCGAGGAGTAAAGTTACGAACTTCATTGAATATCATCTCCTTCCACTCCTCTACGGACCGGGTCTGGTTGTCAATATCCGGATCGTAGCATCCTGGTGGAGGCTAAAATAGTTAACAGCATACAGATGAAATAATTTCAGTTCTTAGAGTGCATTACATAGACTAGATGTCCACAACTATATATAACTAAGAGCGTATACAAGCAGAGAGCAAGAAGTCTAATAAGCAATACCCCATTGATTTCGGCATCATCGCTCCAAAGCGCAACGTAGGGGTGTCGAAGGGCACCATCCACCGTAATTCGTTCGGTTGGATCAATCACAAGCATTCGACTGAGCAAATCTCTCGCCATTGTGGGGTTCAAGTCTGCATGTCGCTGCAAAAAAAGAGAAACAAGTAACAGACAAATAACAATTTGGTAAGAAAAAAAATACGGACTTTGAATAATCTCCACATACTCTACTTGATTCAGGAAAAACGTCGTCAGGAAACATGGCCTCGAAGGATCTTCGAGGCACATGTGGACGAGAGAGGACATAGGAGCGAACATCTCGATCCAGTCGATCGATAAATTCTCGTGGTGGAGTGCCCAATTCGGCAGTGATCTTGCTCCACTGATCGATGTAGTCTGTCCCGGGGAAAAAGGTTCGCTCCAACACCATTTCCGCAAATATACAACCTACTGACCAAATGTCCACGTTGGCTGTATAGCCCATGCCAAGTATCACCTCAGGCGCTCTATAGTAACTGCACAGAAATTGGCAAAATTAATATTATACTTTAAATAGCATAAACAGTCAAATCCCATTCTTGACAGATATAATTAAAGTTCAGAGTTTAGAGGAATCCGAAACTGTTGCAACAAACAACATCTTCAATGTGCCTAGATCTCAATATCTGGTGAATTCGAGATGTTCAGTACTTGTCTTCCATCGAAAGTGGATATGTCGACAGAGAGAAGGGTAGAACTGGTAAAACTATTTGTCAGAAGGCTATACTCAACTTACTGCCAAGCGAAGGCCCAAGAATTCTGATACCTTACGACAAACATATGCAACTACTGAAAAGAGTTGACAACGTGTAGAAAATGATGACAGTTAATCATAATAACCTTTGGAGATTGTGGATCCACTTGGAATCTTTGGGAGATTTCCCGAAATGCTCCAAACGATGCCAATGCTGATTTTTCGGTTGAATTTCCAGAGTTCCAGTATTCCTAACCACAGTTAGACATCGACACAACTTTATTCCAAAACGGTCCAATGACTTCACACACAAAACCTTTTCAAACTCCTCAACTTCAGCGTTTAGTGGGATTTCCCGTTTACCAATCTCAGTTATTTTACACAAAGAAAATTCTAAAGGAATTTTTCGCCTTGATATGGATTATAATTGGCTAAAATGTGGACTCCAATGAGCTCTTATAAACTAACACTCAACTGTGTAGATTCAAAGGAATGGTGGTGGTGGTGGTACGACTAATCAGAGATTCAATTTTACCGACACAGGTGGAATCAAATTTTTGGAATCGCAGCAGAAAGACCGTACCCCATATGAGAATACGAGCAACTCAATTAAGGAAGAAGCATGGATGGCTCTTGATGTTCTAACTCCAACACCCACCTTGTACCCGTCCCCCCTTTTGTATTCTTTAAATAATTAATGAACACAAAGTAAGATAAATACAACTAAATGACGGAGAGTAACTTGAAACCCAACCAACCTTTCATCAACTTGAATTCCCTGTAAAGATTAGCAAATAAATGATCCAATAATTATTTCAACATGTGCACGAATAACTGCCAAAACCGGAATTCAAATTAATCGGAAACGACTAATAAAATCCCTAACGCCATCTCGCATTTACTTCCAATGCAGCACACTGTGTCTTAACTCATCTTAGTCCAACGATATTATATGATAATTTTAGGGTAACCACAAAGTGATCAAGCATTCCTAGCTAAACTACTTAATTGAAATCAGTAACATGCATTACCAACTTAACCAATCGGCAATAAGAAAATTATGATGGTGCTTACCGAGTAACCACATAGGGTGTCATCATGAAATTATCAGTGACGGAACGGGCCAATCCAAAGTCAAGGATCTTGAGAGTGCAATCATGCTTTACGGCAATATTATTGGGTTTCAAATCGCGATGAATTATTCCAGCTACATGGAGATGCTTTAATCCGCATAGAATCTGGTAGAGAAGGAAGGAGAAGCGCTCATGATCCAATTCCATATGAATCACCTGGAAGTATGAAGAAAACCCAAGTACTTAAATACCTGTGAGTGGACAACTCAGTTAAAAATGAGAAAATAGGAATACATCTAATCAACGCTCAAAAACGCTTTATGGTGTATAATAAAGAGGGCAGACATAAATTTCCCCAACAAAATAACCAAACACTTCAAATTGGAAAGCATTTTGGTTCAATGAGTTCCACAACCTATTTAAGAAGGCTTTTGACAACATTTATCTATAACGGAGGAGAAACACCATGAAGCACCGGCAGTATCGAACTCATTACCTATTGATATAGTTGATATTAGGGTAGGATGAAAGATAACAGACGACTGCAAAAACAACAGTGAGAGTGTCCTTAAATCTGCTTTAACCGAGAGACAGACTCTCAAAATAGACACAAATTACCAAGCTTAATAAATGCATTGTAAACGGCTTGAAGTTTTCTGTCTAATTGCCTATTGGAGCTGAGTACCTGAACAAGACAAATACGGAGATAATAAATGCCATCTACATATTTTCATATAAGCATTACTATCAATCATGCATGGCAATAGGGTCCCTTTAAAATATCTTTGACGTTAGGTCAAATGATAAGAATTGACCTTATATACATGCTAGTATTACACCACAACTAAGCAACGTGCTAAGAAATTGGAGAAGTATAAGTGTAGAAACACAAACACCAGCAAATATGCACCCAATTGAATACAAATTAATGCTGGAAATGAGTAAATACTCATGGGGAGTTAATTGGGCAACTCAGTTAGTAATGCAAGAGATCAAGGAGTACAACAACCGCCAAGCCAGAGATGACGAGATTAATGTACATTTGCCCAATGATAAATGGCTAATTTTGATCAAAAAGAGAAGCAGAGCGTGAGTGAGGCAAAAATAAACTACTTAAGTTATTACTTTTGAAAAAAATGGGAGGTGTCTACTAAGCACACAAAGGCATGTGATACACGGAAAAAATAAGAGAAGAAGTTTATTTGGAATTCAATACACCAACACACATCACAAATTAAACCCTAAAACACCTACTCAAGTAAACAACTTCCATCAATGTATTGAGTAGCAATTAAATTAAAAACGAAATTCCTTCACAAAAATTTTACATGCAATCTTAAAAAAGTTGTAAGGAATATTGAAAACGAAAAGAGTAAGTCAATTAAAAATAACGTACATGGGATAAACTAGCATCCATAAGTTCCATTACCAAGTAGACATCCTGAAATTCTGATAGCATTGATTGTGGACTAAAGGCATCGAGAAGGGATATAATCTGTCAAAAAATTACGAACAATGTTCACCAAATAAAAAAATTAAAACATGAGAGAATTAGAGTAAACTTGCATTTCTATGGTTGACAAGCCTCATAAGGACAATTTCTCGATACGCTCTTTTGGCGTGAGTTACATTTTGGAATGGATGTGTTAACTTCTTAATAGCCACTTTGCGTTGAGAAAGAGAATCGAAAGCTGAGCTAAAAGGAAGAATTATGAAAAAATTAAGAACGTTAATTTTTTTCAAAATAAGAACAAAATCGGGGATAAAACAGTAACAAAAAGCTAAAGCTAGCGCAACTTACCAGATATAATGCTAACTGCAGAAGTCGATGTAAACGTTAGCATCAAGAAATACAAATTTAATAAATGACATTTAAAACGACTGTAAAGTCAAAAAAATGCTGGGATGTAAAATAACATACACAACATAACCTTGAGCACCGGTTCCAATAGGCCTAAGACCTGAATAACGATCGGGAATTACAAATTGCGACTCTCCAACGGTTTCGACATGAAAGTTAGGTGGGACTTGAGGAATGGCAGATGGGTATTCAGCGGATATATCAGCACCTGGCATCATAAAGTGACCAATTACAAAATAAATCTTATTTCCCACAGCCCAACAACACGAATTACACAGGACCGCGAGGTAAAATGTTTGGTAAAACACAAAATCAAATACCTTTGTAAAAGTATCGTATAATATTCGCTGAAGTTTCTATTTACAGTTGCTTCTATAAATATATCCGACAATACCGGAAGGCATTTGTAATAACAAATAACTAACATTCTATAAAAATTGATTAAACCTTAATCAAAATCCGATAGCAATTTTTATTTGTAATTGAATCAATTGATTTGCAATTAATTCTTTAATCATATCAAGATATATCCGATATATAGTTTCATATTTCCACTATCAAAATTGCTAAAAAATTTCCATTTATATTACAATTATTAAATTAATAAAAATATTAACGAAAGCTCATGTTCAAAGCTATGTTTATGGTTGCGGGTTTTCTGTCATTTACTTCTTCATAGTCAATTCTACACTGAATGACAAATAAATAAGCTGAATGAACCGCAATTAGCAACACATTAACTCCCATTTGCATTTATTATGTTAATAACCAATTATAAAAGCATTTTATTCAGGTTTTATTGTTAAAGCAATAAAAGAAATTGTTCATACAGATGCGAATTTTTGAATTTCTTATTGAAAGGGCGTATGTCTTCCCATAAATTGCTATTCCCGAATTTTCTTGATGTTATCTAAACTCTATTTGCAGGGCACGCAAGTTGAGTTTAATTTTTCCTAAAATTTAAAAGACCTGAAGTGCATTTTTGATTGTATTTCGCTTGAATTGATAAAACCGTTTTTGTAGGCAACGAATAATTCCTTTAAGGTAATTATATTCTGATGAACTTTCAATTTGTAAGCATCAATCTAGATGGTGCTTTTCTTACAGTGTCTAATTTACTAGCACTTCCTGTAATGATAGCAATGCTTAAAGCATTCTCACAATTATACTTGATGTTAGAGCTCAATAGCCATTATTCTCCTTATTTTTTATTCGGGTCTTCAATTAGTAACAAGTAAATTCAATAATTATATTTTCAATCCAAAATCTAAAACTATTTTAATGTTTTTTTTCAAACTTCTCTTTACCTGCTGTGCAAGGTGAATTGCCAAAAATGTAATTTTAAAAATGTTCAATATATCTAAATTAAGAATCTTTTATGATTCGAACTTTTTTAAAGCTTTATTTAAAGCAATTCGATTATTTGAAAGTATCTTTTAAATGTACTAAAGTATTATTTCTTTCAAATTCGCTGGGCGTCGCTAGCGTCTGCTGCACATTTGAAAACGATGTCTGCTAGTAATAGGAAGGTTACACTTACAGTAAAAACAGACACTGATAAGTTTGAGCTATGTAATTATCTTGCCTCTTTGTCAGCAATGGCTCATATTGAGCCACATAATCATATTGCACGAGAAAGAACTGTATTCAATGCTCCTGAGAAGGTAATTCATGGAAAGTTATCTCAAATATACTTACAGACTTATTTTGATGAGTAATTGATTTTTGATTTGAGATTGAAATTCAATTTGAAAATGTTCTTTACATTGTTTTTAATTAGCAACATGAAAAATTAAGTATATACGATGCTATCCATCAAAACCATTGTACTGAATTCAATCCAAAGTTGCATCGCGATGACAGAAGACATGATAAACACATTGGGCTTGACATCTGTTCTGAGGTTAGATACAAAATACTTTAATCTCTAAGGTGTCTTATTTAAACCAAGTCTTTTTATAATATTTTCATTAAATTACCCATTTCATTTGTTTAATATTTTTTAAATCAGACCACCGTCATATTTTCAAATTTGCCAACCTTTTGTTATTGACATTTTCTTTGGTTAGACCTTATTTTTCAACTGTACGAATTATTTGATAAACTCATTCATATGCGCTAAAGTTGCAATTGCACTTTTAACTGCTAGCTCAATAGTGACCAGATTTGGAGGCTTCATTATTTTTAACAGTTTTTTTATATAAGTTTTGCAAGAAAATGAAAAGTACTTTTTTGTTCTTGTGAAATGTTCTCATTTGCATCTTAACATTAGTTTTCAATTCATACTTTTATTTAATTGGCTTATAAGTGAGATTTAAGTCCGCAAAATATGACATTAAAATTTTATACATTTGATGTCAAAATACTTCTCAATTTTCTTATTTTCATTTTGCTTTAAAATTTTCCAGCCAATCAACTTTAAGAAGTAGTGATCGATTGGTGTAATGGGAAATTGGAAAGCTTAGTTTATTTATGTACTCTCGTCTAGACTCGAGATGCTTTATGGGTAAGTGTGGCTCCTCCAGAACGTTAGGTCTTGCCACACCGAACAGCTGCTTCTACTTTTTACTCAAAAACTCATCCTTGTTGTTCTGGCCGACACGGAAAGTTGTCAAAAGCCGAAAACAGAACCATACTCTGGATTAATTATATATGCAATTATGGCTATAAAATCCACTCCGTGCTAACTGATGGTAGCACATTCCTCATCAGTTATTTCCCACTTCACCCTTATTAACTCAAACTTATTTCCGCAAATGTTGACAAGATGCCACTGGTATTAATGACTCTTATGCTCCAAGCCGGTCTTTGTTGTTATAAGAAACACGAAATGCCATTGTAACAGCGTCATAATTATGTAAAATTCTAATTTGCTGAGTTGAATCATACAAATGCTATAAATTGCTTTACAATTTCATTGGAGACAGAGTAAAATTGAATTACTACTGTATTTTTTTCTGACAAAAAATTCTTTAACATTGCCTAGCTCTTAGTGAAGTGAATCATCTCTAAATACGTGGTTTTTGAAATTCTTTAATGATTGCAAGCTGAAGTAAAGAGCGCTTACCCAAATAATTGCTGAAATTTTCATTTTTCGTTGCAGAGTGAAAACACTTTGTAGCAATTTTCGGCGCATGATCCAATTTACTTATAACTGAACAATTATTAAGTACGAAACATGAATCTCATCCAAGAACCTCCATAGAATAGGTGATCCTTGCTGCTAGAAGAATTTACTTCGAATCTCTCTACTGAAAATTTTAAAGTAGCAATTAGCTTCACTGACTTAAGGTTGACCTTCATTTTAAATCTCACCTCATGGAATTGAGCGAAACTGTATAAACTAGAGCTGCCAACAGCTTTAGGTAACTTCTAGAGTTTTCAAATTGTCTTCGAAAAAACTCAAGTGTGGTATAACTCATGGTAAGGTGTGTCAGATTATAACATATTATAAGCCATTTATGAAACGCTAACAACATTTTTCTTATAACCAATTTGATTGGTCACGGTTAGGGATTCTACTACGATGTAGACTAAAACGTTGCAAATATTCCATGAAAATGATGCGTGATAAAGTAATCTTGATGCACTTAGAGGAAGATCGGAAACCGCCATACCTTTAGTTAGATGTTCGTGAGATTTTTCGCATGAATGATAAGAGCCAAGTTGACAATGAAATAAGACTTAGCACCGCGAAAGTCAAAAGACAAATGCTGACACCCAGGTCAGTGCACTATATGTCAAGCCTTTCCTATTGTTCGTCTCAATGAGGATTTTAAAAATCCAAGGCTGTTCAAATCAAAGCTCAGTGGAGGATGTTGGGCTTGTACAGTAGACGACAAATGGAGGCTTAATTTACTCTTAACCTCGTGACAAGTCTGCCCAAAAATGAGCAAACAATCGTCGAGGCTTTTAAATTAACACATGATGAAATTTCGATGAAATCTAACGTTTCCCATGCAATGGGTTAGGTTAGGGCAGCTAAATGCAGATGTGAAGCAGGTATGATTGTGATTCAGATTACTAAACACAAACAACAGAGATGAGGAAATCGAAATAGACTGCATGAGTGCCTGATGTCATTGACTCTAATGTAAAGGCACTTGAGTTGGAAAGAAGATGGCAAGCAGCCACCAGTGGACTGGCGCTTCCGAAGCTTGAGAAATGGAGGTGATATCACAATCGTTTGAAAACATGCCACCGGCAGTTTAAATGTAGCGGCGATGAAGAATACTTGAAGACAATTAAAAGGAAATTTGAATTCTCTCAACCTGCCAATACCACTTAAATTCTAGATCAATCGAAATCTTCATAAAATTGATAAAGTATCTTCAATCATCTCTTTTTCTTTGGCCTCCCTCATAATATATTTATAAAATGTCAACTTGTTTTACTTTGCCTTGATTAGGGATAACAATTCGATTTAAACAAACTGTTCGCACAGAGTAAGCTTAGCTTAAATAGCCCTATTACAGCCAAAAAATTGCCAACATATGAGGCTATTCCATTTTCTCAAGATTTGGAAAACGATCACCATATTCACTAAACATTTGATTCAGTGGGTAAGACTTTCCACAATAATCCAGATGACGGATAACAAGAACAAAATATTAGAACGGAAACCATCAGAGTGAACAATATATATATATATATATATATATATATATATATATGGTTTGTTGGGGACTGCAACAATGGTAATGACAATATTGTATGGACGCTGACTTGCAGGAACCACGTGGAACACCTGTGAGGGCTCATTTAATTAACTTTACATTTTGAATAAGGAATGAGCTGGAATTAGACCATTCATCAGACATGGGATTTCTATTAGGGCGCATTTGTTGCACTGTGGCGCGATTTACAAATTTTTTCTTATTTCATTTATTTATGCTTACAGTAAAAGGAGACGATCGACAGTGAGAAAATGACAAAATAATAGTTTTTCAATGGATCAAAGTCACATTTAATACAGAAGACCACGAAAAGTGACAATAAGTATCAGAAAATCAATAAAAAATCATGCTTAAAATTAATTAATTCATTTATATCAAATGGCAGGCTTCTTGGTGATTACCGTTAGCCCTTTAATTGACTTTAGGCTTCACAGAGGGGGTAACAGACAATGTCACAAGAGGTCAAGAGGAGGAGCAGAAGAGTAGATCACAGATGTGAAAATGACAGACACAAAGCAAGGAAAAGGTAAGGTGTTGTGAGTACTGCGGAGGTGGTCAAATATCCTACGGTCGGGTCATGGTAATTTGAAGTGAGGAGTCAATTGTCTGTCAAGAGACTTTTTTTGTCGTGTGAGTACACCTTGCACAGGATGCACCACGTGGAGGTAAGTCCATCGCACGTCCCTGCTTTAAAGTTAGCTCGTTATATGATTGAATATTGAAATAGTGTCGTAATATAAATTTACGTACCAAGATCTGAAATAGGCAATGGATACGTGGTTAGAATTTCAATAACTTCGATCAAATATTTTTTCAATTGGCAAGCTTTATGATTATTACACTACTGATTACTATTTAGGTAGTATGCATATATTAATTGAAGAATCCGTTGTCTTTTTTTAGGAGGATGCCAAGCCTGTACCATCAAGGGTGTCATCTGATATTGGTCATTATTTAAAGAGAACGTGTGATCCCCATTCGAGATCTCATGTACGCACCGCATATGTTGAAAGCCAGTTCTTTCGAAACAATGGAATCGTCTTTGAAAATGTGGCCGAAAATCAAGAAATTAAACGTTTTGGAGTTAAGTAAAAATCGCAGCTGAAGAGGTCGACGCATACCCCACTTTTCAATTATTTTAAGCATATATATATTTCACTTTACTGCAATACTCAAGAATTGCCTCCTATCCGGTTCTAGGAAAGCGTCTAATTACAATGAGGAAATGACACTCAAATTCAATAAACTTAGATATTTCTAGGAAATTGATCCAAGAAATTTTAGGTGCATGGACTAAAAATTAGAGTGGATGGCTGTTTAAAACAAACAAAAAAACCAAGAAAGTGGCATTTGTTGTCATTTCTTGTCAACAGTTCATCAACCCCAGTCAACAACGTACTCCCATCTACTGCAACAAGAAAGCAATCATGAGGTGGCGGTAGCGTGTTTGCCAATGTCAAGAAATTCAGGATAGTGGCAGTCTTAGAACTACCGTTAATATTCAAAGTTTCCACTGAAGTGCCACCTTGTGATATTTAGAAGGAAAATGTCGCGAGAACGTAGTGATGACCACAATAGCATATATCTATGGTTCTGTTACTATGACTGGATATTTGCGGGTTCAGCACTGACAGCTACTAATCAAATTGATTTGCTAAGTGTGTGGCGGGGGGGGGGGGGGGGGG
>UZAE01012295.1:17685-47607 GCA_900617975.1 Rodentolepis nana
GGGTTAGGGGTGGAGGGAATGTAAGTACTGGCATTTTTTGTTGACTAGATTGGCATATAAGTAAGTCGATAATAATCTTATTCATTGAATAAGAGTACTACAGTATTGTAGCTCCCAGAGACAAGCAACTATTACTCAAGAGTCACAAATAGCTCAGAATCTGGTCAATAGATCAATATATCTACTTACAAAATTAGGCATAATAAGATGGAAAGTCCTTTCCCAATCTTAGTAGACCACGAACTAAGAATTTATTCCTGTCATCCGACACTGTAAGCCTGGGTATCCCAGTTCTTAATACCAGAGTGAACTTCAATCACTCGATTTGTGAGAAGTTTAAATCTCTCAAATGGCAAGACTGAGTTATACGTCGTCCACCGCGATTAAGTCCACTGACTATCTATTTTCGTGAACCTTTGAGGTGATAAGCCTTTCAGCCACCACACAAAACATAAATTTAATGGCGAGCTGAGTGGAAAATCGATAAGCAGGCACAAAAAAGTAGTCAACAATTCCTTTCCAATAACTATTAAGTCAGAGATCGTTGTGACAAAAAACTTGGCTTTTAACGATACAAGAGCTTAATTGCAAAAGAAAAGGATTGTTTTCACCCATTCTCTCTTTATAATTGTGATTCGCACAAGTCGTGATTACTTCCAACTTGGCCTGGAGTCATCTTTTTTCAGCCTATAGAATGCCTAGAAAAGCAACAATTTAAGGAAGTAGTGTCAAAAATGTCTTTTATTCTGGAATGGTCAAACTTCTCGGGAATTGAGACATATGTAATGCTGATTGCTGGTAATAATTTTAATTTCGTTGATGGCAAATTATTTTAATACTAAATTTAAGAAGTGAAGTGGCATAAACCAGCATTTAATTCATTGATTTGGCAAATTGTCCCCGTAAAGGTTAGGTGATATGCTTATAGAGTTGGGGTGGGAATATATATATATATAATTCAAATGGCGGGGTGTGCGATAGACTTACCTCCACGTGGTGCACCCTGGGCAACGTATATTCATACGGCAAAAATGTCTATTAACCCGCAGTTGACTTCTCACTTTAAACTACCATCACCTCACTCTATGCCATATTCGACCCCTTTCACGATACTCACCTCACCTTTTTTCTACCTTTGTGTTTGTCTCTTACATCTTTGAAACGCTCTTCTGTTCTCCCCCCCCCCTCTTGACTTTTTCAATTTGATGTTCCTTCCTCTCTGTGAAGCCTGAAGTCAACTAAAGGGTTGATGATTACCATCAAGACGCCTGCCATTTGATATAAATAAATACTTCAAATGATAGGTATCATTAGCCCTCTAGTTGACTTCGGGCTTCACAGAAAGGAAGAGGAACATCAAAGTGGTGAAAAGTCGAGGGGGGACAGAATAATGATTCACAGACGCAAAAGAGACAGACAGACACAAAGGTAGAAAAAAGGTGAGGTGAGTACTGTGAAATTATTCGAATAAGAAATGCAGTGGGGTCTTGGTAGTTTGAAGTCAGAAGTCAACTGCCGGTTAATAGACTTTTTTGCCGTATGAGTATACGTTGCCCAAGGTGCACCACGTGGAGGTAAGTCTGTTTGAATCATATTATTATTATTATTATTATTTTAGCCACTTTCGCATTTTCGGATTGGTTGAATTCAAATGCACCATCGTCGCTATCTAACATAACAAGATCTCAAATTTTATCTTTTTTTTCAAAATATTCTACACCGCAAAATTGTGTAGCATTGGAGGCAAGCAAATAGAAATGAGGCAAAATTGGGTATGCATCGGCAACTTTCCCCTCTTCCACCCCCCCTCTCCCCCCCTCCACCCCCCCAACATTTTGGCTCCATTGGGTGAATCTTACCTGCTCACTGGAGTGCCTCTTGTAGAAGGTGTATTGTTATTTTTAATGGTTACTGGGAAAATTTTAAGATCGGAAGCAAATCCTACCTGTTGAAAGTAAATTCACCTCCTACACTTAAATTTTCGCAATAAATGCCCAATGTACTGCCACCCCCTGTGCCAGGAAAGAAGACGAAGAAGGAAAATGTCTGTTTCTTGGAAGGTGAACTGAGTTTGGTACTAAAACCTCATGAAATGGGGTTTCGAATTGAAATGATTGGCTAGCGCACTTCGAGCGTGTAAGTGAGAAGGAGGCGCAATTTCACAACAATTTTAATCAAATTAAACCACGTTCTCTCTCTCCGACAGGCCCAGCAATTGACGGGAGAGGGAGACAATCCCATATCTTATTCCAATTTTTCACAAACCCCCCACAACCCCCCCNCCCCCCCCCCAAAACATGAAATTTTCTTAACTTTTCATAATTTACCGATTCTCTTAATTGGCACCTAGTGACGTTGGTTCATTTTTTCAAACTATTAATAAAACATACCGAAATTCAATTGGGCACTCTTTACTATTCGATTCAATTCAGTTCCAACTGCAATTGATTGCTTGCTCGGTTGCGATCTTGCAAGAATATCAATTTTTTCCCCACCTGCCAAGACACCGTTGTCTAAATAATGAATGTCCTACACATACACCTCTTTATCCAGATCCTAATACAATTAACTGCAATTAAAAGAAGGGCCTCTCGTCAAATAGGAAAGTGTTTGCATCTCATATGACCTTGAAAATTACACTACAAACACAACAATCTATTCTGGGTCGGTTGGTATTTACTAAGCGTTTTTAATTGCTATTTCTTCAACCTTTTTGCCCCACTTTGTGTAATTAAAATTCCTTCAAGGTTGGGTTATTCCTGGACGATATCGAGATCCCCATTTCTATTTCTCCCCCCCACATCTCCGTCGAGATTTCCTTGAAGTGTTGACAAAACAGTTCTCTTTTAAAACAACCTCCAAACTACAAGAAAAAGCGTGTTCTTTGATTGTCATAGAAAACATGGAAGGATGTGCTTAATATATATCACGAATTGCTGCTCAACTAAGTAGTTAATGTGTAAACAGGAATAGTTCTCACCACAGTGTTAAGCCAATAAAATTGTTAATCACAGGAATATTATTTGTTGCACAATGGAGTTGGAAGTAGCCTTGGTAAGAAGTATCCGAATTTTGGATGAAAACGACACAATTTTCAACAGATTTCCCCGTTTCCCACTTCAATAAGATCTCGAGGAACCATAAAGGCTACAATGAGTATTGGACTTCGAGTAATCGATTATCACTCTCGAAAGCACCCTGATTTTATTGCTCACATCAGCACGCAAGAAATAACGCTTTTTAATAGAGGAGAGTAAATAGGAAGGGAGACTCCGAGCGAAGCCGAAATTTCTGGTTGCGGATTGCATAGTATTACCAAATGGGAAGCCCAAATTTCAAATTTCACCCTCCCTCTCTCCCTCCCTCCCCCTCTCCCCCCCCCTCCCCCTCCGCCGTTTTGCGGATATACTTGCTATTGACCAGTTTCTTATCATAACTGATCATGTCTTTAAGCCTTTGCTTACAGAGTTGTACCATGGCCCACACCAACATGAATTGCGGGAGCAAAATGGGGTTCCAATAGGAGATAATAGAAGTGGGGGGGGGAGGGAACTGAGAACTAGGTCGGGTTTGTCCAATACGCACCTGATTGTACTTGTCACTTGATCTTCCCAATGGTGTGGGGCCACGGCTTCTTTGTAGTCTTTAGGGAAATGGCTCTGAGTACCTTAACCCACTCGGACTTATAAATTACCTCAAGTATCAATGGTTGTTGATAACGCAGTCAATCCGTAGAATAATCAATGCTGAAATCGATAATTTCATGAACGCCTATATGAATTCTACTAAACTCGGAAGTAGAAATATACCCCCAATTTCGATCAAAGCAATAAAATTGTGTTGACATGGTCTTGATATACTCCCATATCCCTTTTTCCTTACACTGTTTCAATCGGAATAAATAAATTATATAATAAAATAAGAAAATTAAATCAAAATGCACACAGAGAGGATTACCACATGGATTTCGCATAAACCCACATGGTTTTAAAAATTTCAAGCAAACTCCAAATGTGCTTTACTCCATAGATTCTAAACAAATCTAGCCAGACGCAAGCTTTTTTATGCTGTGATATTAACTTCTCTCCTGTCTGCAACACCGAAAGATGGGAAACAAAGATCAAGTCGGAATTGTTTCCGTTTACTTGATTAATGCAGTCCCATGTGACTCTTGAGGAGGGCAGTTCAATTTTAAGTGGCTGTTTGCTTGTGATTGGTTAGACATTTCCCAAGATGGGATTAGGGCCTCATTTAAACAGCACGATGGAAACAAATGCGTGATTTATAACTTGCCTTGAAGAAGGATGACTTGGTGAATAAAGTACTTGCAAAGGTGAATGCACTATATGTAAATTGAAAGTTTGGACTTTAACAAAATTGCAAATGAAGACTCTTTTTCTTTTCTTGTGGTACTCACATCGCTTCAAGCAAAGCCACATATGAGGGTAATTCAGTCTTCAAGGATTTCCATACCTCCTACTCATATATAAACTAATGAAATGTAGACTACGCTTAGAGCACAATACGATGCCTATGAGGCTAGCCAATCACAGGCAGGTCGCGATTACAAACAGGGTGTCTCAAAAATTTTACACACATCTAAACTAACTGTAAACTTAGTATTCAATTAGGATTTTATTATTTCAAAAGTGTGAAAATATTTTACCAGTTTAATTTTATTGTTTTTCACTACCTGTTCTCTAAGTGTTAGGTTGTGCAATAGACTTACCTCCACGTGGTGCGCCCTAAGCAACGTATTCTCATACGGCAAAAAAGTCTATTAACTGGCAGTTGACTTCTGACTTCAAGCTACCATGATCGCACTGTATGCCATATTCAGCCCATTTCACAGTACTCATCTTACCTTTTCTCTGCTCTTTTGTCTGTCTCTGTCACATCTGTGAATCATTATTCTGTCCCCCCTCTCGACTTTTTGTCACTTTGATGTTTCTTCCCCTCCTCTCTGTGAAGCCCGAAGTCAGATAAAAGGGCTAATGATAACCATCAAGACGTCTGGCATTTGAAATAAATAAATAAATAAAATTCTCTAAGTGTTGATTTTCGTGGACTTCGGGATAGCTGTTTGTGAATGTTCTCGACAGTTCCATCAACTTCAAATCTATCTCGAGTTCGAAAGATGGCAACTCGCGTTGGAGGCTTTCCTTGAAATTCCTTCCTAAATTGTCTTTACACTTCAACTGCATTTTCACACTTCCAGAAGAAATTTAGTACGAATTTTCTTTCTTCAAAGTTAAATCTGACTGTCATTCTTGTGTTCAGGGGTTGAATCTACCACAAAGAAACACAAGCAATTACGTTATGGACTATTTAAAATTATTTAAAATCTAGTGAAATGTAATAAAGAAAACAATAAAATGATACTTGTAAATATTTTTGCACATTTGAAGCACTATGTTTACAATGATTTTAAGTGTGCATACATTTTTTAGGACACCTTGTATAACCGAGGTTGTTGAAGGTAGTTTTTGATGAAATATTCTGTTTTATGAATAAAATGCGGAAATTTTCAACTTTACGAGGCTACATCGAAGGTTCTGATTTGCCGATGTAAATTCTCATGAAAAAATCAACAAGTTTAACGTGTAGAGGAGTCGTATTTTTAAATTAACTTAATTTAATTGTCATAAGACAAAATATTTATCCAATCGTCTAAAACCCAGAAGTTTTTATTTTTCAGAGAAAAAATTATGTTAAGCTGTTTTAAAGAAGAAACGGGGTTATAAGTAATTATTATTCGAAAATTAGGCTTTTCAAAAGTCTTGTATGGTTAAATGATAGTTAAAGTCTGTTATTATTTTTACCACCCAACTCACTTCTAATTTCTGTTGTTTAACTGAACGAATATTTCAGAAATTCACAAAAAAACTTACCTGAAAAGCAAATAATTTAAAAGAAAAAAAAGCGAAGTTAAGAGGACATTGTGTGAATAACGTTGAACCGAGAAGGGTAGTGAATGCAACGGAAAGTAATCATGACTAAACCTTGGGGAATATTCATGAAATTAATCTCGAAGTTGGAAAAGCTACTTCAACAATATGGTGGAAACAGAGTGAATTAGTGAAGAACGCTTCTTCTGGTTGTATGCCACTGCCATAGTTATTTAAATTTAATTAAGAGTATGTTAAACAACGCAGTGGACCAGAGAAATCTCTGTACTCACGACAACACCTACTTAGTAGCACATCGGATCTTAGAGTCTATCTGGTAACATTGTGCACTGCACTGAAGATGTCGGCAAATGTATTTATATCAAATGGCAGGCGTTTTGATAGTTATCACTAGTCCTTTAGTTGACATCAGGCCTCACAAATGGGAAGGAACATCAAAGTGAAAAAGGTCGAGAGTGTTTCAAAGATGTAAAAGAGACAGACACAAAGTTAGAAAAAAGGTGAGGTGAGTGCGGTTGAAGTAGTCGAATTTGACATACAGTGGGGTGATGGTAGTTTGAAGTGAGAAGTCAACTGCCGGTAAATAGACTTTTTTGCCGTATGAGTATACGTTGCCTAGGGCGCACCACGCGAAGGTAAGTCTATCGCACACCGCATTGGGGAACATAGTTGTCTGGTGACAGTAAACCAACGTGTAACCAAACGTATTTATATCAAATGCCAATCTTTATGATATTTATCACGGGGTGTGCGATAGATTTGCCTCCACCTGGTGCATCCTGGGCAATGTATACTCATAGGGCAAAATAGTCTATTAATCTGCAGTTGACTTCTGACTCAAACTACCATCACCCCACTGTATGTCAAATTCGACTACTTCAACCGCACTCACCTCACCTTTTTTCTAACTTTGTGTCTGTCTCTTTTACATCTTTGAAACACTCTCGACCTTTTTCACTTTGATGTTCCTTCCCATTTGTGAGGCCTGATGTCAACTAAAGGACTAGTGATAACTATCAAAACGCCTGCCATTTGATATAAATACATTTGCCGACATCTTCAGTGCAGTGCACTTCAGGTTTCAAAGAAGGGAGGAACATCAAAGGCAAATACAGTTGAGGGGGGGGGACAGAAGAGCGATTCACCGATGGAAAAATAGATAGACGGACACAAAGGCAGAGAAAATGTAAGGTGAATACTGTAGAAGTGGTCGACTATAGCAAACAGAAGAAGTGAGAACTAAATATTAAAATAATTAAATAATTTTATTTCATGTACATTTTATTAGAAAAAAATGAAGAAGAGTAAAAATATCAACAATAAATTTTTACTAATGAGACAGAAATGTCTAAACCCGATTTAATATAATGGGGTGCGCGATAGACTTACTTCCACGTGGTGCACCCTGGACAACGTATTTTCTTACGGCAAAAAAGTCTATCACTCGGCATTCGTTTTTGACAAACTGAAGTACTACCAATTCCCAGGTTACATCCTGTACAATCTAGCTAAGCACCGGCAAGTTGCAAGTGGAATTCTAACTGGAGTTAAAGAAGGCCTCGCCTCACACTACGATCTAATCAAGAGTATGGGCTCGACACAAGACAAATGTGAAATAATCAGATTAAATGTTTGGGAATGTCAAAACCACTTCAAGATATATGCAGTCTATAATCCACCCCAGAATTGTCCCAACTTTGACATTCTGAACATCTCACACAAAACTATAGTACTAGGAGACTTCAACACCCACTCCACCAGATGGGGCTTCAAGGATACAAACATAGCTGGAAAGGAAATTGAAGACATGCTAAATAGCAACCCTCTGGAACTTATTTACAGCAATGAGGATCCGGCTACATATTTGCACTACAATGGAACCAGAACAACTCCTGATTCACTCTTGGCTTCAAGCGACATCAGTGAGCATACACACCGCAAAATAATTGAAGATCCTGGTTCTGGTCACAAACCAGTCATTGCTAGTATTACCATCGGCAGCAAAAGCATGTCAAGGAAAGTGTCAACTAAGCTATCATGGAACTTCAAGAAGGCTGACTGGCCTAGATTCATAAACCTTTTGGAGAATGAACTTCACACAAGTCCCCTCAACTTCAACCAACATCCTGATAAACTTTGCACTGATATCACGAATATTATGATCAGATGTGCAAAGAAAACTATTCCCCGAGGCAAAACTAAACGCTATCGAGTGGTTTGGTCTAAACACCTTGAGGAACTGAAAAGAAAGAGGGACGCCCTTCACAACATTGCTGATCAGACTGGAAGAACGGAAGACGTAAAAGCCTGGAGACGACAATCAGCTGTCCTAAGGCAAGCCATCTTNATATCTCGGAATGACGTTGACACAAAGCTAACGTGGAAAAGTCACATTGCTAAAATAGCAGAACGAGTCTCCAATAGACTGAATGTCCTGAAGCGTCTTGCTGGTAGGGTATGGGGCTGTGCGCGCTCAACCCTAAACACCACTTACAAGATGTTTATTCAGCCAATAATGTTGTATTGCTGTGAGCCACTCATTACAGCCACAGAGGTGACTCTCAAGCCCCTCGAGAAGGCACACAACCAAGCATTACGACTAATTACTGTAAGGATAAAATCAACACCCATTGATGCAATGCTCCTAGTTATAGGAAGCACCACAATAGGTTCCATTATCAAAGGAAAGGCCTTGATCCTGTACGAGGAGCTACTGCGCATTCCCATGGACAAGTTCTTCAGCACCTATGAGAATAGACCAAGACACCTGAAAACGCAATCTGGTCTAATGCAGAAAGCCATAGAACTGAAGAAAGCATTACAAATCGATGACAAACCAAAAAGCCTCTCTCCCCCCATGAACCCAATAGCAGACATTGATATAGTTGACACACTTGCTAAGATGGGGACAACGATTTTGCAATGCATGGATCGGCCGATGTATTTCCACACAATGAAGGCCTTAAGCAGGAGAGAATTCCAGACCTCAAGGTGCACAGAAATTAAAGCTCGAACAAAGGAGAAACAGTGGACAGTGGCAATCTCCGACATACCCGACTGGCCAAGAATCGAAGCCGTTGCTGAGTTTAGACTACGTACCGGACACGATTGCTTGGCAAAATACCTTCACAGATTGGGATTATACACTCAACCCACATGCCCTCTATGTAACCTACATGAGGAAATGGAGAAGACCCACCTGATTCGATGTCCAGCCCTAAAGACAAGTACGGAAAGCCAAAGATACTGGGAAGCAAGAAGACAGCTAATGAATTGCTATTAATTAACTGCTATAAATGTACCCCCCCCCCTTCTTGGGGGAAGCTGAAGTCAAAGATTAAGGGCTAATGATAAATATCATAAAGCCTGCCATTTGAAATAAATAAATTTAATATAATAACATAATAATTGGGCAAAGTGTTTGTTAACATCAATTCCTGCGAGCAATATTTGATTAAAGAAACGAGTCACAAGACTGCAAAATCTCTCCCTCAAAAAAATTAATTAATAAGGGAGTTAATGTGTGTGCAATTACTAGTGGATTTTTACACGCATCAATTCAACAATAATTGCCCACATCTTAGTCACAAAATGCGAATTTACCAAGGAAAATTTCTTTCCAATGGAGTAATTACGGGTTGTTCGCTTCTTAACTTAGCTCTAAATTATGGCCATGAATTAGTCGAAAAATTAACCAAAACGTCGTTAATAAAATGTCACGAGTAACTTTGCACAAGTTTTACAATTGAAAGAAATGCCAAATGATATGATTTTTTAACAAAATAAACACGAAAAACGGGTAGAAAATGAGTTCTACTACGTTTGGAAACACGAAACGCAATTGGCGAACTAGGAAATCGATATATAGCTTGGGTGCCCCTACAAAAAATCAATATTTTCCCCCCGTTTTTTCAAACAAATAAATCCCCCCCCCCTTGTATGGAATTACTGCCAAAATCACCTCAACGATGTAAAGGAAATGCAATTAATGGTCTGCTAGACATTCCAGAGACTATTGATTGGTGGCTGGCTGAGAGGTATCTGCGTTTTCAATCTCACACGACAGGTACCACGGCCGCACCTTCGAGTCTGCCTGAGTTCGCATGAGTTGTCTTTGTTCAGTCATGACAGCGTTGTGCACTTCACAATTTCTACAGCCGAAACGGAAAGAAAAATATGCAAAAATATACGGAAAATAATCGCAGTGAATACTTCGACTATCATGTGATTTCACCATTACTATTAAGACGATAAATATAAATTAATTGGTTGGAAATAAATGCAGAAGGTTGACAAAGCTTTAGTGGGAATTTCCAATTGCTTGGAGATATTTCTGAAAAAACATTATTTGATGGTATCCTATAGGGATTATAAGTGACAGATTGTTTACAAAGTATAAACATAAGGGGTTAAAACGAAAAATAAAATCATTTTCTTGTGTGTCGATGATCAATTAATTAGCGTACTCGTCTGCGAGAGTAGAGTTCACGGATCGATTCTCATCGACACAACAATCAGCAATCAGATTGGCTAACCACAGACTGGCTCACCTAGAAGGTATTAGAATTTGAGTCTCTCACCAGAAAGTTTTATGATTCCTCTCCCTTCTCAAAATGAGTGTCTGAAAATGCTCTCTAGAACTTAAAATCATCATCATTATTATTATTATTAACCAACCCTTGGGTATTAATCTGACACACCCACCATAGGAATCGATTAGTCTAATTTGTGTTAATTAATTCGCATCATAGCATTGACACGCTCCACAGCAAATTCCGAGTTCAAGCGTCCAGTGGTGCAAATTCAGGGAGCAGACGTTTTCAAAAGAGAAATTGGAATCACTCTCTCACTTGGGGGGGGGGGGGGGGGGGGGTGGAGGACTCAATAATGTTTTCCGTTTACCTCAATTGAGTCCAGAACACCGATGTCCAAAAATATTGCCTTCTAATAAATCCAATTTTTACTATACTCTGAAAGAAAGAGCATTATCATTGCATTTGAATTATTATTTACTAATTAGTTTTCCACTCAAGTATATTCGGCGAGAGTGTGGAGAGTAAAGAGCAGAAGTCGTTTGGCTTTAATTAACTTAGAAATAGCAAAAAAAATAACCCAAAAGTTTGGCAAAGCCTAGTCGTGGAATAATTGCGTGGGCAGTTCCACCCCAACAGAGCGATTGGCAGTTGGAGAATTTGTATCGTCTGACGTCACGTGCCGCCTTTTTATCTGCATAGTCACCTGATGCGCGACTATGGGGTTTGTCTCCTACTTCAAGCCTGCAAGACCGATTTTACGAAATACATCACTCAAAGATTTTTCATGAATTTGAGTCGTTTCCAATTAAACCAGAATAGCATTATGAGAGATTTATTTTTGGTGTGTTGCATCGCAGAACTCCATGATAAATCTTGTGATTAAGAAAATGCAAAAAGGGAGCTATCACATCGGCAAAGAACTCATGAAGGTGAACGCCTGCCAAAGCAAAGATTGATTTTCAATCGTGGCTATCTAGAGTAAATAGTGGTCAAACAAAAAGTCGTGAAATCCGAAGTTTTGCTGACTCCGGGAAGTCTTCAATACGCACATTTGAATAACACTCAAGAGCTTTGTCGATCGCCTAAATTTATGAATCACATAAGGAGTGTGCGATAGACTTACCTCCACGTGGTACACTCTGAGCAACGTATACTCATATGACGAAAATGTTGATCAATCGGTAGTTGACTTCTGACTTCAAACTACCATCACACCCCACTGTATGTCATATTCGACTACTTCCATAGTACTCACCTCACCTTTTTTACCTCTGTGTCTGTCTGTCTGTCTCTTTAACATCTTCGAATCCCTCTTCTATTCCCCTCCTCTCCACTTTTTCACCTTGATGTTCCACGTGGTGGCTTGTTCAGTTAGTAATTGTGACTTTCTAATGCTTTAACATTTTAATGCAATAAACAAAGTTTTTTCGGCACAAATCTTTTAATATTTTGCTTTATCGTCATTTTCGAAAGAAGGTGTTGCGAAGGATTTGTGAGTAAAAAGTAATAAACATAGTGCAATCGGATTGGCTGATTAATCAATCTTATTTTTTCCTGGTAATTAACTGACTTTATGTTCGAGAAGAAAGGTATGATTATACCTTCGTGATTCCTGTGTGAGGTCCAAATGTTGCAGTGAAAATGGCATAAAGTCTTTAAACACACACGAGATAATATCCGCCGAAACCTTTTCACTGAAAGGTCAGACTTATCAAATCGTAGAGCAGAAATACCATGCCTCCTACCTGCCTCCGCCCTCACCCCCCCCCTCCACCCCTCCCGCCCGATTCTAGACTGGTGGAAGTAAGCACTCCATTCATTCAAATAGACAATTATCCTGACTTTTGGCATTCTTTGAAATCGACGGTTTTTAGCCGAACTTCTTTTTCCATTGTTCTATTGTGACAAAGGAGGTAAAGGTTTCAATGCCTCTTGAACGACTCTGGAAACGAGCTACTGGATGGAGAAACTGAAATGGGTTAAAAAGCTTTTTTTTTCAAGTAACTGCATTCGATTTCATCCTTCTTTTGAGGGCAGATAACTGGGAAACTCATCTACACCCAATCTAAGACAGCATTGAGGCATTCTACCAAAGGTTTGAAGCCTTGAATACTTAATTGTAACTCCTTCAATTTGACTTCGTTTAGAAATATTAGATGGAATTTTCCAGTGGACACTTTGTTGTCACTCTGTGACTCTTCGCAGTCCCAAATTCACGATCCGTTTCGTTAAATTTTGACTAGAGCATTTGGGCGCAGTTTCTTGTTTTGAATTCGCGTGCTCTTACTACTTTAAGGCCAAGTATTCAGTGATAGATTATTTTAGTATTGATTTGAAAATTTTCAGACAGTCAGAGTGAGGATCTGTACCATTTATTACAGCTCTATAGAAATTTCTTCTCGATCTTAAATACAATCCACAGGATTTGATTTACACTGCCGATTCTATTTTGGAATGATTAAAAGCAGAAAACTTCCAATTGGTGAGTTTTACAAGTTGAAGTTGGTGAAAGGTATTCCTCGAAAGTTACATCTGAAGGTGCAATTCATTGTAGAATAGTGCTCTGAGTTCGTTGGGCCTAAGGAGAGTTCAAAGGCCTCACTCCCCTTTAACTAGATTAATGACTATTTCATGTTTTTGCAATTCTGGATTTCTGTTCGATAGGACCACCAACGTGATATAGCTATTATCTAGTCAGGAAATCAATAATTTCGCGTTTCTTCTGTTTGGTAAAAGGCAAATATACTACCTCACACAGAATATTCACAGTTTTAGGCAACAAAAAATTGTGGTCTTCTTTTTGGTAGAAGAGAAATTTTGGCAATTTGTTAACCTCGGAAGGAGGAGTAGATAGCATTTTTGATTATGCGCCGCTATTTCCGTAACGCCATTGGTTTCCGTAAAGAAAAAGACCCAAAAATATTGAAGAGTGTAAAAAATAAGTTGCCAGTTTATAAATATGGACAAATTTAAATCACATTTTCCCCATAAATGTTGTCACGATGGGCGATTTGTGCATTTTACTATTAGACCCCAGAATCTTCATTGTATAAGGGCCATTAGAGCCAATTCTGGGTTGGCTAAATTTTTATTCCAGAGAGAAGCCAATTAACCACCCCAATTCCCCCCCCCACCCCAAATTAACTGTATGAAAAATTCTGATTGTTATGAAATAGGTTGGGAGTGTATTGGGCTTCCTGTAAAGTGAAAACATCCAGTCTACCTTAGTTGAAACCAACCAATAGTGTGCAAGGATAGGAAAAAGAAGAAGGTTTGGTTTTCCACTAGAGGAGAAAGATTGAAATTGAAATTCACCCTGACCCAAGTACACATTTTGGTGCGAATTCGACTGAAGTCACAGCACCAAACGATAGTCTCTTTTAATACGCTTGTCGATTTCGCTGGATAACGTGTTCGAGGTTATTAGTCTTTTTACTCCTTTTGTGCAATTTTTTGCCATCAAAAGGGGCTATTTCTTTACTGAAAGTCCCATTTGGTGTTAGAATTTTCGTCACGCTATCTCACGGAATGAATTAAAATGGGTGGATTATGGGGGGGGGGGGGGGGGGNGGGTGGGGTGGATTGGGGGGGGGGGAGGGCGGATGGGAGTTTGGGTTGGATGGGAACATTTAACCAAAGGTATCTTGAATGTCGGAAGTTTTTCCTCTAAAATTTGTTTAATAACATGTAGGGTAATAATGTTATTGAGGTAACCAAGTGTTAGTCCACAAAAGGAGGCAAATTTAGAATCTCTCCAGAGAAAATGGATCTTCACGTGGTCAAAAGAGAGGTAATTGGGAACCTTCTTAGGCAAGTTGCATAATTTAGTGCCACAATTATTAATAAAGTGAACACAAATTTGACATTTTTTTCTATTTGGAAATATATTTGAATACGCTTCACTGATCTTCTTCGTGGTTTAAATTGTGCAAACGTGATTGAGTACTGATGAAAAATAGCAAGAAACGAAACCTGTAAATTCACGGAAAATCAAATCTAAATACACAGTGTCAATCTTGGGATGCGTGTTAGACTTACCTCCACGTGGTGCACCCTGGACAACGTATACTCATGCGGCGAAAAAGTCTATTAACCGACAGTTGACTTCTGAATTCAAACTGCCCTGATCCCACTATAAGTCATATTCTACCACTTCCACACTAATCACCTTACCTTTACCTTTTCCTCTACCTTTGTGCCTGTCTGTTTCTTTTACATCTGTGAAGCACTCTTATGTTCCCCCTCTTCACTTTTTGTGATCTTGATGTTCCCCCCTCCCCTCTGTGAAGCTCGAAGTTAACTAAAGGTCTAATGATAACTATCATAAAGCTTGTCATTTGATATAAATAAATGCCAATCTTGACACGATTCCAGTTTATGGTTAGTAATTGACAAGCTTGAAGTGCACTAAGCTAAATCCCTTTGTTAAAGCTGTCAAAATTTAACCTGATCTGAATTACCTCTTTATTATTATTAAAACGCTGTTTACAAAGTTTGTGTCAATTAGCATCGAACTTTAGAGTCTATTCACATCTACGAGAAGGCGTGTCAATATGACGCTGTCACAGAGACGTGTTATGTTATTTCTTGTTTCGGAAAATTCCTCCGTAGAATTCTACGGTCAGAAATTCATCGAGGAAGATTTCATGATTTAAATTACTTTGAAAAGGCTATGAACATTGCTTACATAAAGGTAAATCAACCAGGGCTCGAATGAAGTCTTTAATTTAATCAGAGTGTCATGAAAAATTACCGACGACATCAATTCTTGTCTGTGAAGGGTACCAAGCTAGTGGCACAGATATCACTGTCGACAAGACATGTTGCCTATCAGGATGTACTTCTCAACGCTGACATCAGATTTATGGAGGAATAATTGAAAAGCGAATTCAACATTTTCTTTCTAATCGAAATTGGCGCCCGAGTTGTAGATTTGCTTACATTTTTTCCTTCTGGTTCTGAACCTCTCTCTCTCCCTCTCTGCCATATTCTCCTCAAGCAAGATTTATATTGAATCTGACTCAATTACTTGGTTATTGATCTCACGACCTTGCGTTTCCATGTGAACGATGGCCTTGAAACATGCATGCTTTAAAGAGCATTATCAGATGCTGTATCAGTAAGCAGGCAAATTACGCTGCTCTTTGACGTCGTTAGGCCATTGACTTTTCATTGCAACATAAAAGTTGTCCCTTTAACGCCCCAATAATTTATTTGTTTGAAAATGCACCCAACCGCACGCACGAGTATCTCACAGCAGACTGATATCGCCGACGTGATGAGTTTTGGTGGTAATTATCAGGTGAAGGCGGCTATAGACAAGTATTTAACATGTTCCAAACGACAATAGTACCACCTTCTCTTTCGATTCTAGTACCAATGGAGCTTATTCTGCAAGAGGAACGTGCGGTCTTAAAAGCGTTAAAAAGGGATAAATCGTTAATTGAACTTTATAAACCACTTATGCTTGGAATGCATCCCTTAATCTGATTGACCTAGATCATGGCTGGATCAGTGTGGCGTCTCTAACCACTTTTGATTGCTGGTCAAACAATAGAAATCTCCAACATACTTGTCCTCTTGATTAACTGATGACATATGAGAATCTATTGGTCAATAGAACTGGAAAGACCTTGTGCCTCACATTTCTCAAAAGAAGAGCACAATCGTAAAATCCGTCATATTTACTGTTTTTTGCGATGTGTGTGCAGTTATATTGCAAAAAGGAATTGACGCTTCGTGTTTGTCTGAAAATGGCATTTCTTCAATGATTGAAGGGGCTTTCCTCTTTCTGCGTTTGCAGAGGAGGAGGAGGAGGAGGAAGAAGAGAACGTACTTTTGAATCCTTCAGCTTTTAAAAATGGAGGTATTCTACGTAAGAAACTCCTTTATCACACTTCTTCAATGTTATGTTGACTGCTAATGACGCATTACAGGAACCAAGGAGCTAGAACCAACCACAGTATCTTTGCCAAGATAATGCCCCATGTCATTAGCCATACTACGTCCAATGGTCTTTCGTATTCACTGCTCCAGTTTCGAAATTATTTGGGAGGTGATTCTTGTGATTAATTACTGTCTTCCTATTGCAGAAAGGTGCCTATTGAGCCTGGAAAGATTTCTTCTTGATACACTTAGGATAATTTAAGTCTATTCATCCGCAATCTTCCCAAATTGACTGGCTCTTCTACCAAGGTCATTTAATGACCTAGTTCATTGTCTACATATCTTGGGTTTTTGACTGATTTAATAATTTTTACTCCGGCCCATCATTCGTTCATTTTATTGAAATCACAGCCCCCACCCCCACCCCCACCCCAACCCCTCCGCCCTCTCCCCCCCCCCCCCCCCCAGCTCTTTATTTACCCAAGGGAGGAATTTGATTAATCGTTGGTCTTTTGACTTTGGGAATGAGACTAGGCATTAAGTGATTCTGAAATGAGGGATTTAACTACCCCAAGACATTAAGGCAGACATCGCACGAAATCGTTCGTCGCCCTAACTTCTAGCTTCGCATTCAATAGCTTAAAAAAAAGAAACAAATCTAAGGCGTGGTGATTTCGCCTTTTTCCGATTTTTTTTGGCGTGATACAAGTTTTGGCTGTTGGGGTGGGGGTGGGTGTGTGGGGGTGGAGAGGGGGTGGAAGAGTTGAAGTGCCTGTTGACTCATTTTTACCTAGTGGGAATCATTCGATTTGGAGAGCTTACATGACTCGTCTAGAAGATCGTAATTATAGGGAATAATTGCAGATCCTCACGCCATTCAACATCAAACTATGCCCTGCAGCATTTATTTGAAGTTTAAAAAAATATTTTGTTGTATAATCACTCCAGCGTAAAGTGTAATTTGATTTTGAAACTTAAATTTAAAGTTTAATTGTTCGAGTTAAGAGTTGAAAGGTGGTGGGGGAGGGGGAATATTTAAGGTTTGTTCCGAAAGGGGAAAATTCTAGTCTTGGGACTACCTCTGAGCATGTGGAATAGCACAAAAAAACACAGTTAGAGGAGATGATATTGAGATTTAATTAAAAGGGAATATTAAATTCGGTGTGTTTGCGATGTATTTGATTATTTCCAATGATCGACACAAATCACAGTGCATTTGTCAAAAATCCACATATATATATATATATATATATATATATATATATATATATATATATATATTAGAAAAATAGACAAGTAACATATATTGAATGATGAATCGCATTATTTCGGCTCATTTATTTTATTTTACAGCTTTCAAAAAATTACGTTTCGGACAAAGTGAATTGGAGACTGGAGTCCACAGTACTTTGACGGTTAAAGGGATTCATTTCATATCATAAGGTCTCAACTTTGAAAAATGTTTCCCATAATGAGTAATAGGCGCATCTCATGAGCAAAGGTGACCACTTCAAAAGTTATTCAATTGATGACTCTTATTAAGAATTGCACCTGTTGCAGATATGGGACAGCAGCGAGAATGATTCGTTTGACTGCAAACAATTTGTTGATTAGTAAAGCAGAAATAAGGATTAAAGTCACTTTTAAAATGCACCTTTCCATAGGAATCAATCTGATAAACCCTTCTTCGGGCATCAACTATGATTTTCCAAAATATCTCTCTACTTTAAGGTGAAAAAAAAGTTTAGTGATGTTTAAGATTCCTTTTATACCTTCAACATAATTTTCTAGTTATAAAAATGATCGCTTTACAGTCATTTACTAAACTACCCACAAACCAATTAGAAACCTCTATTCTCATCTCCTATAGGGAATTAAGATTGTTTTTATTAATTTTAATTAGATAGCTAGGCAGTGAGGAGTTTCAGACTATTTATTCCGGAATGAACGCCTGTTTGATGGCCAGTCCCAATAGAACCAGACATATGGCAGCGCAGGACAATTGGACTTTCAATTATTGAGCGTTAAGTGAATAAGGAAATAGGGAAGAATCTCTGAATGGGATAAGGACGCAAGTGGATTAGAAGCTCTACTGGGTACTGAAATTTTAAATGCATGATGTTATCAATAATATTAAATTTAAATTAGTGGGGTGCGTGATAGACTTACCTCCACGTGGTGCACCCTGGGCAATGTATACTTATACGGCAAAAAAGTCTATTTTTCGGAAGTTGACTTCTCACTTCAAACTACCATCACCCCACTGTATGCCATACTCGACCACTTACACAGTAATCACCTTACCTTCTCCTCTGTCTTTGTGTCTCTGTGCCTCTTTTACATCTGTCAATCACTCTTCTATTCCACCTCCCTCTCCACTTTTTGGGACTTTGATGTGCCCCCTCTCCTTTATGAAACCCGAAGTCAAATTAATTTCTAGTGATAACTTTCATAAAGCCTGCCATATGATATAGATATTTAAATTAGTTATTATTCACTTCCCCTATATTAGGTCTTTCTCAGGATTGGGAATAAATATTTTTGGCCTAAATTTAATGCATTAGCGTGATTTTAAAATCATATCAAATAGCAGAGGTTAATAGAGCTCATTGATGACAATTTTTTGTAGAAAATATTTAAATACTGGGCTATTTCGATAAGTCTATGACTTACACAATTTCAGAAATTAGAGGGAAATATCCAAAACGGTTTCTTTTGCAAGGCAAATGGACCACATTTCTAAAGCCTTGACGTCTAAATATGAAAAACATCTCTTGAGAAAGTATTTTGAAAAATTGGGAATATGATGTCTCTTATTGACCTCCATGTTTAACCTTCGAGAAATTCAAAGTCCATAATTTTTGCATCCATTAGCAAATACCCGAATTGCTTTTCAATTTATGGAATTGCTCTCATCAAATAATGTTGGGGAAAAAATAATAATTACAATGAAAATTAATCATCCTATTCGAAGAACCGATTAAAATGGTTAAAGCTTGGATTTTTAAATGTCATATTTTTCCAACATATGCAACAATCGCTAAATGAAATTGCATAATTAAATGGCACAATTCTTATGCTAGTTTTAACTTTAAAATCATATTTAATTGGGTAGATGCCTAACGATAGACTAGCTTTTTATAGATTGGGTGCTTTAAACACGTGAAAAACAATTTATATATATATATATATATATATATATATATTTCAAATGACGGGGTGTGCGATAGACTTACCTCCACGTTGTGCACCCTGGGCAACGTATACTCATACGGCAATAAAGTCTATTAACCGGCAGTTGACTTCTGACTTCAAACTACCATAACCCCACTGGATGCCATATTCTACCACTTCCACAGTAATCATCCTACCTGTTCTCTGCCTTTGTGTCTGCCTCTTTTACATCTTTGAAACGCTCTTCTGTTCCCCATCCCCCTCCCGACTTTTTTTTCACTTTGATGTTCCTCCACCTCTCTGCAAAGCCTGAAGTCAACTAATGGGCTAATGATAACCATCAAGACGCCTGCCATTTGATATAAATAAATATAGAAACGAAGTGACCAAACACTCTTCTCTGCCAATACACTGTTTACGTCGAAACCCTCCACTACTATTTTAAAGGTCAAGTTTTGTGGACACTGTACGATGGCATGTGCTTTCAAAACACATTTGTATCCCTACGGTGTGCAAGTGGAAGCGCTGCAAGAGTGATGATGACTTTGAATGTCCCCGAAAAATACTGCCCAGGTGGGCAATATCATGATTTAGAGAGGGATTTCAAGGAGCTCCAACCAGGGGGGAATAAGAGAAGCTTTTTTTAAACAGTCTAGACTGAGCGTTGACATGCTAGGTTGGGAGAAGAATTTTACCACGCTAAATTTTTTATTTCAGGTTCATTTTTTTTCATTATTTTAATCGCTCCCAATTTATTATTATTATTATTTTCATTCGAAATGAATTCTTTATATTATCATTAGAAACTCGGTTGGATTAAACTACCTATCATTATTATTATTATTTAAATCTTCTTTGCTCTGACCTTGAGGTGTTGTAGTTCCCCAATTACACATGGAATCTTAGTATTGACAACCCACAAGAAGAGTATATTTTTAGACTTAATAAAGAGGTTTAATTTCACTTCACTTTTCAAATTGTGCAAGTATTTATTACTCTAGAGCATTAAACGTATTAAGAAACAAAATATACCTCCGAATTACCGCAAGACAACTATATATCGATTGTTTTTGGAAACATTATTGATTATTGTATTCCTATATCATACCCGGGTATTGCAAGACCACCTGCTAAGGAATCACTCCTCCATCGACTCATTAAGATATTTTCTTCATTAATGGGCAAGAATCACCGTCTTAACAAAAAATCGTTTCTCTTATTTATCTTCCTGACTTCTGTGTGATGTAAAGGTTTGTAAATGGTAATTGATCAGTCGTGAACGAACATGCTTATTTTCATACATCTTATTGATCTACAGTTCTTCCTATAGGAAGCCACCTTTTTTGCTCCATCGCGGTTTCTGCCAATGTTTGAATTCGCGGTTGTGAAATTATCTTTGTTCAATCGATCGCCCATAATTAGACGCTTAACCAGAATGAAGATCTTTGGCCATAGGAGTGCCATCCCTTTGTCTCGTTTAGCCAAATAAGTAGTAGCCTCCAAAGAATGTACTAAATGGGAATGCAGACAAGGCAACAAGGTCTCGTGAGACTTGTTCTAACTTAGGCTACAATGCAATGCCAGCAGTTTATTTACAAAGAGCTGCAACATTTCAGTAAAGTCATACTGTGGGCCGTTAAAGGTCAACAACACAATTGTCTACCAATTCAAAAGTCACGAGCATGTTCCTGAATCGGACAGTTTTGAATTGGGTTAGTTTTCACGAATTTGGAACTGGACCATAAAATTCGCAGATTTTGATCTTGGAAACACGATTTCTACTCAAATGTCTACTTAGTATCAGTGAAAGGGGTGTGCGATAGATTTACCTCCACGTGGTGTAACCTGGGCAACGTATACTCACATGGCAAAAAAGTCTATAAACATGCAGTTGACTTCTGACTTCCAGCTACTATCACCCCCCTGTATGTCACATTCCAGCACTTTCACGTTACTCATCTTATCTTTTCTCTGCCTTTACGTCTGTTTGTCACATTTACATCTGTGAATCACTATTCTGTTCCCCACCCCTCGACTTTCTGGTACTTTGATGAGCCTTCCCCCTGTGAAGCCCGAAGTACATTTAAGGGCCAATGATAACTATCAAAACGCCTATTATTTGATATAAATAAATGTCTGCTGAAAAAGAAGATTGTAAATTATAACACATCATTATTTTCATTATTTGTTAAATAAAATCTGTTTTGTAGAGTAGTTCTTGTCAACATTACAACTTAAACAAGTTAGTACAAGGTTAATATTTATTTAAAAAATAATTAAACATAATATTGGAAATAATTGATAATAAGTAATACACATATATGCATGAAAGTTCTAAACCACAAATTAAGTATTTTCGATCAACATTAAATAAAAAGAATTTTTGCTATCTTTTGAAATTCAGTCATTATTATTTTGAAAAAAATTTATTTCTAGGAGACAATTTTTTGTATGCTTCCATTCCAAATGCCAAATTTCCTGTTCCTTTCTCGGTTTATCTCCGTCTGGTTTAATTTTTTCTCAGAAGTTATTTAGTCGAAACCCCCTATGCCATGACGAGTACTCCTTAGCCTAAATTGAAATAAACTTACAAAACTAAAAAGTTGATAACACCTAATTAGATAATTTAACGAAATTGGGTGATTCATATAGACCTTTTAAAAGGCCAGAAATTTATGGTACCGGTAAGGAAAACAAGCATTCATCAATATTTAAATTGATGGGGTGTGCGATAGACTTACCTCCTGGGCAACGTATACTCATACGGCAAAAATGTTTATAAACCTGCAGTTGACTTCTGACCCCACTGAATGTCATATTCGACTACTTCCACAGTACCCACACCACCTTTCTTCTACCTTTTCTACCTTTTTCTTTGAAACGCTCTTCTGTTCCCCCCCCCATCAGCTTTTTCACTTTGATGTTTCCCCTCTCCTCTGTGAAGGCCGAAGTCAACTAAAGGGTTAATGATAACTATCAAAACGCCTGCCATTTGATATAAATATATATATATATTTTAATTGATTTTTTTGCGCTCAGATTTTTGGCACTTTTCATTAGTCTCTTAATCAGTTCGTGGATAGTATCGCCTTTTACACACACAAAAAATATCTAATCGTTTTCCCTTGGTTGTTTAGTTGGGGTAAAAGCAAAACACTGGGACCAGTCAGCGTGCGATAAACTTAAATCACCCAACCAATAGGAAAGCGTGTGGTGACGCATCCTCTAAGAGCGAGAATGCAATTCACGTATATCATTTCTTGCAGACGCGCTTAAGCGCAAGTTTTGTCCATCTGACTCTCTCACTCACACTCTCGCTCTCCCTCTCTCTCCCTCGCTGTGTGTGTGCGCATGTGTGTGTGCCTCGACAAAGAACGCGAAATTGTGCATAAATGGAAGTAGCCAACCCCGCCGACATCCTTGCAACATGACATCTATTGTCAACTCCGATAAAATACTCACTGATTGTGTTAAGAAAATCATTCGAGGATATACAGGTGGACCAGTATGCGTAATTGGAATAGTTACGAGTGTTCTAAGCCTTATTCTTTTCAAGCGCGATAATTCGACTACCCTAAGCACCCGACTTCTCCTTTCAGCAATTGCCTTGGTTGATATAGTCTTCCTTTTAATGTACTTAATATTGAACTCCCTACAATGGTTCCTACCAGAAATTAATGCTTTCTTAACCAAGCCCATGGTATTCACCTTTTTCTTTTTTATGACCAATGTCTTTGAACTCTATCGCAATTGGCTGGTTGTGGTGATTGCTGTGGAACGTCTCTTATACTTCCTTAAGCCTCTGGAATTTAAATTCATTTGGAGCGTTAAAAAAATTGCAGTAGTGCTGATTTTTCTCTGCGTTTTCTCTTGTCTTATTCGCATTCCTGTCATTATCTACGGCATTGCTAAGAAACCCCAAGAAAAAATGAGAGACATGGATCTTGTGAAGCTGACCCTAATGATCCACTTGCTTACCGATTGCATAATTTTAACAATTGCACCAATTCTGCTTATGATAATACTCTCAATTGCCACAACAATACGAATCAACGCAGTTGTTAAGACAAAACTTCGCCTTGTCAATAACAACTTTGCGCAACAGCGAAGGATCTCTCCAGTTCTACAATCGTTGAACAATGGAGATCAGCTGAATTCGAAGGAGCAAGAAGATAATTCCTATCGAAAGCATTATCGGATAGTTAAGATACTCCACACCGTCTTGGTGACTTTCATCATCTGCTCCGTTCCATCCATTCCAGCCACAATAATGAGTTTCTATCTCTACCTTCATGATCTTCAAAGGGGACAGCTTTTCGTCATCACAGAGGTGTTGTCTTCGATTGCGAACCTCGGATCTCTTGTCAATTCCACCTCCAATTTCTTCGTCTACGTTGCTCATAGTAAAAGATATCGATACATTCTAGCCAAGATATTAATGTTAGATCGTTGTTTTGCCTCCTTCCACCGCGAACCAAGCAGTACGCAGGAAACTTGCTGCAATTTGCAAGAAGATGGTAAAACCCAATTTGCACATTCTGTAAATAATCACTCTAATGCAACTTAAATTAGAAACCTGCACTCAGTTCCTCCACCCTTTCCAAAACCTAAAATCAATTGTCCAAAGTTTTTGTGACTTTTCTGAAATTACCACACAAATTGCACGTATTGATGTTATGCAAACCAATGGCAACTAATAAAATTTTTAATAATTTTTTTTTAAAAAAAAATAAGATGGTTGTTTAAATTGGAAAGTCACCTGTATGAGTTACCGTGCTTTCATTTTTTTCGATATAAGTAAATTCATGCTTTGTTTAAGGCAATAACTTTGGCCATAATTAAAAAAAGTAAATTATTCAATTTTCTTATTTCGTAAGAATTATGTGAAATATGTGCTTATAATGTGATTTCATTTATTTAGATTAGTTGGGCCTTTGTTGTTTTCTAATGCAAAATTGGATGAGTATTAGGTGAAATTGAGTTTTTTTGCAAAATTTTACTAAAGCCACTGTACTAATATGAATATTCATTTATTGAATAATTATGCTAAAACGCTATGATGAAAAAAGAAAGTTTAAAATGCATGCTATTAATCTAACTCATGATGATTTTACAAATAGGAGGTAACTGTATTTTGCGAAGTTCCATCTCTATCAGGACCAACCTCAGCTAATTATCGATTAATGTCTGCTCAAGGTAGAGTTCAATATGTTTATCTTTGCTGATCATGTTTTCAATGGGCCAATACTATGTGGTACAAACACTATTTTACCTGCTTCTTCCTTTCCACCCAATACTGTTTTGTAAATTGTCTGATTTCGGGAGCAGTTTTATGCTAGAGGAAGTCAGTAGATTATTGGATTGTTGATTGAGCTATAAATGGTTGTCATTAAAATTTCACTGAAATTTATTAACTTGACCAGTTTGATCAGTTTGGCAAAATGGCTTGAATATACAACACACCCACATTCGAATTCATTCTTTTTAACTGGAAGATTAAGGGTAACACAAATAACATTTTTGACATTTGATTTTTTTGCAAGAATTTCATGCCATTTAATTCTTTTTTTTTGGATTTCAATCTTTAAATATGGTGCATTTTTTGACAGCCTCTATTCATTTGTAAGTAAAAATATATATTTTTTTCTCTGCAAATCTGCTGAAACATAGATAAAATATTTACTTAGTGGACCCCGGGGGCATTTAGAAGCCTTTTTTCTGGCCTTACCTACTTGACCCCATGTCCTTTGGAGGAAATTACCTGAATTGAGAGAGGGCCAATCGTAAAATTTGAACTTTGAAATCCGAAACAGTGACATGATTATTCATTTAAATTTTAGAAAAAAACAAGATATTTACCTCCAAGTTATTGGATTAATGATGTATGTCTCTTTTAACCATGATTTTGTCCTTACACATAATTGGTCCACACCTTCAATTTGCAGTTTTCTCAGGACATAATCGACTTATATTTCCAGATTAAAGGATAGAATCGTTTTCTAGAGAGTTTTGGCAAAATATTTTATTTTTTGGTTTGCGAAACTACCTTATACGGATCTAGGATCTGATTTATGAAACTCCTGACGGTAAAGAGCGTTGTACTTAGCTTAAAGGAGATTTTAAAGATAGTTTGAAAATTTTCAACCTCTCATTGAAAAAACCACTTGCATTGATCAACATATTTATTCAACGATATACTAATGTTAACACGAGGGTAATAGGGCCAAAATTTACAGGATTTCATTAAATAAATGATAACACTAAATTACCAGGTTTTCACCATGATAGTATATAAGTTTTCTTCGAAACTTACGCAGCTATATTGCTCACAAAATGCCAATCCATTCAACCAAGTAGGTGGAAATGAATCATCCTAGTTCCTAAACTAGCAACGGGCTTTACAAGAAGGAATAGTTGTCCAATTGGCCGATGAAATCCATTGGGAAGAGTGGTCTAAATAGGTGATAGGGACATTTATTTATTTATATCAAATGGCAGGCATTTTGATAGTTTCATTAACCCCTTAGGTGACTTCATGCCTCACAGAGGAGATGAAATATC
Organism: Rodentolepis nana; assembly: GCA_900617975.1. Classification (NCBI taxonomy): domain Eukaryota; kingdom Metazoa; phylum Platyhelminthes; class Cestoda; order Cyclophyllidea; family Hymenolepididae; genus Rodentolepis; species Rodentolepis nana. The sequence continues at coordinate 43,751 of UZAE01012295.1, forward strand.
AAAGAGAAAAAATTCGAGAGGGGGGGGGGGAACAGAAGTGTGCTTCAAAGATGTAAAAGAGACTGACGCAAAGGTAGAAAAGAGGTGAGGTGAGTACTGTGAAAGTAGTCGAATATAACATACAGTGGGGGGTGATGGTAGTTTGAAGTGAGAAGTCAACTGCCGGTTTATAGAATTTTTTACCGTATGAGTTTGCGTTGCACAGGATGCCACACGTGGAGGTAAGTCTATCGCACACCCCTCGCAATAGGAACATTGAATTGTGTAATTACATGCGGAAAATAAAATGCGCTGAGATGGAGTGGTACGTACATAAGTGATAGTATCTCATGGAAGGCTTGGAAATGACATTGCATGAATAGAAATCAGTTGAACATCAAACGTGGGATCGAATTCTTTGCCTTAAATCAGGTCAAAGACATTTGTTTTTGCATTTTAAAGTTTAAAGGACATCACTACTTCTTATACCCACCATTATATACATACACTTAACCCTTGCTTTGAATTCTCATTCTGAATAAATTTGAACTGTTAATTGAAGTGGAGCCTGATTGGATCTTTTGGCCTACCCAGATTTTGGCTTCAGCTTAATGCTCAAAAAACGTAATTTATCCACTGGCGATGTAAAGCCGATAACTCGGTATTTCAACAGTAAATACGCTAACATGCAAATAATTAACAAGTAAGTAAAAAGCATATTTCAGGTTTCTATGATTGAATCAAGATTAGGACTCGAATTTCCCACTAACATGAAGCTATGTGGGATAACGAAAATTCAAGGAGGCTACATTTGAATCCGGAGTGCTTAAAAAGGGATGACCTCGAGTCCTCTGCAACCCTCGTATTCTGTGTGATTGGGATAAGATGAATCTTACTTACCCCCTCCCCCCCCCCCCAAGCCATCAAGGAGTTCTGAAGGTTGTCTTCACCTGCAGACGCAAAATGACCTTACGTCGATTTTGGGACATTTGCTCGCGGCTCTTGAGCCGCTTTTCTCAGTGTCCGTCATATTCATTATCATATTCTTCCGCTCCTATCCCTGAGCTTCTATTCCCCCCCTCCCCTAACTCCAAAATTTCTCGAGTTTTAATCGCTGGTGTTCAATCATTCACTGTCCTCGTGCCCTCTCAACACAGAATTCTCGCCTTGTCAACTGTGGTTGTCGATTGAGGTTAACATTTTTACTAGTTAAATAATAGCCTTTGTGTTAAGTAGATAAATTAACTATTTTTGCATTAAATTTGCTACTTTGCGTAGTTAAATAGCTTACAAATCAACGATATATGCTATCGTTCATTTCACACATTTAACGGAACACCTTTGGTGAATTATCGATTACCTACTTCCAGTATTGTACATTATTTAACTCTGCAAATGAAAATTTACCAAATTTCATTATTGCTCCTCCGTAAATAGGATCCGCAGGTAGAATTTCCTCCTGGAAAAATTTTTCAGCAGGACTTTTTACCACCTCTGCAAAATGGGGAGTATATTTACCCTTTGTCCAAGACTTCCATAAACCAGTTTTATACCTTCCAACATAAAAAAACACTCTTTTAGTGGGTTCTTTTATTGCTCGTCAAAGCTATTTTTTCGCTCTCGGAAAACCGACGGGATGCCTATTAAGGTTGAGGTTTGAAATTTCTGGAGTTCTGAAAAATTCGCCAATTTAAGTGGAATGCATTTATGCACTAAGTGAGTGCACTTTATTGAGTGGAAAATAGGTGAGCTTAAATAAGTTGAATAAACCTCTATTCAATATAGCAGTGTATGGATTTTGGATATATATATATATATCTATATCTATATATATATATATATATATATATATATATATATATGCATAAACAAATACCCAGAAGGAAAATTTCGTAAAGTGTTGAGTTTGTTTATATCTAACGTCAGGCTCTATGATAGTTAACATTAGACCTTTATTTGACTTCGGGTTTCACGGAGGGGCGAAACAGACAGAAGAGTAATTCATAGACAATAAAGTAGAGAGTAGAGTAAGGTGAGTACTGTGGAAGTGGTCGAATCTGACCTACAGTGGGGTCATGGTATTTAGAACTCAGATGTCAACTGCCAGTTTATAGAAATCTTGTCCAGAGTGCTCCACGTGGGAGTAAGTTTATTGCGTACTCCATGATTTCGAATAAAATTGCATCTAACAATTTGCATCTCTCTAACTTTAATAAAAGAGAAATGCCCTACAATGTTTAATTTCTACTAACTATTTTAATCTAATTAATTTCAAAGCAGAATTCAAACAAAACTGAAATATCATCAAAAATTATCAAGAGGTAATGACCAACGGTTATGGCATTTCATTAAGTTGACATTTAACTTAAGACTTTAGAATCCCCTAATACTCGTAGATTTTTCAAATTGCCTTTGTTAACCAATCTAAATTCGTCTTACTTCACCTTCTCAACAGGTCTTTTAATGGTGATTAAAAGGCAACACCTGAAACCTCAGCTCGTATGAGTCCTTATTTCAGAAAGGGAAAATACCAAAGTAAACAATTACCTTTCTTTACTAGGGAGGTTATTCAAAGCAACATCCCGTTACCCCTAGTTAATGGAAAATTAAGTACGTCGCATGTACCTAGTTTTGCAAAAAAAATTCCGAAATAAATATATTCAATATTCTGGCTTCCTAGGTGTCTTGTAGATAATCAACTTACAATTACTTTTGTTATCTAAGTTTTCTCAAATCCAAAAATAGAATATTTCTTTGTATAAGGATTTCGGGAATAATTTCAAGCACGAGAGATATGAGGGTGGGGGTGGGGGAGGGGGAGTATATTTATTCAATTATGCCAAATTTCGACAGGTGAATAAAAAATTCCTCAAATAATGCTTTTTGGGCCAATTCCCGGAATTAAAATAAATTCAATGAAACTATATTCATGAAAATACAAATTACTATCACATTTATATAAATAGAATCATAATCCATGGGAACAATTTTTGTGTTATACTGATCGGATTAGAGGAACCATTAGTTTTGGCTGAAGGAGAACAGGCTGTGGAGGTGGTAGGTTTTCCTAATTTAAAAAAATTTTTCTTATTGATTCGAGAGGGGGAATATCAGAGTCCCAAAAAGTATGGAAGGAGGGAGGGGGGTGGAACAGTAGAGTGATTCACAAATGTAAGAGACAGACAGACAGACACTAAGGTAGAGAATAAGGTAAGGTGAGGTGTGTAATGTGGAAGTGGTCGAAGATGAAATAGAGTGAGATCATGTTAGCCCGAAAAAATATATATATTACTGCTCCATCGATCATAACAAGAGGCCCGCACTGAACCTGCTGTCGATTTTAAGACGAGTTTCTGAAATAACGCGTTTTGACCATCAGTATTCTTTTAAAGCCTTAACTGCAATTTGGCACTCAATATCTTAGTTCATATTTTCCTCTAATGAAAACGGATAGTTACGATTTACTAACAGTCAATGAATGGAGTTTATTTCGCCCAAGATTTAAATTTCCAGAAAATGTAACATCATTTACATAAAGAAAGCAATTGAAATTATGTCATAAATTTAAAAAAGAGACGTTTTACATGTTTTGTAAAAAATGGATTTAGTACTCTACATGATGTATGAAAGGGGATAATTGAGAATCGAGCACTCAAATCAATCATGATTCTTTCGACAAAAAATTTTCCGTTTTTAAATTTTTGCATAACTCATCATCAATTCATCATAACTATTAGTCAATTTGAGTAGTATAGTATATTGAGGAGTAATCTGTATCGCGAGCAGGTCGTTTTAAACACCATGTTTTATGAGGGTAAGTCAAAGAGCCAGCCAATTCGAATAATCGAACTTTCAGTTTCCCACCCCACCCCACCCCT
>UZAE01012296.1:0-10769 GCA_900617975.1 Rodentolepis nana
ATACACGCCGTGAAATAATTGACGATCCTGGTTCTGGTCACAAACCAGTCATTGCTTGTATTACCATCGGCAGCAAAAGCATGACAAGAAAAATGTCAACTTAGCTATCATGGAACTTCAAGAAGGCTGACTGGTCTAGATTCACAAACCTTCTAGAGAATGAGCTCCACACAAGTCCCCTCAACTTTAACCAACATCCTGACAAACTTTGCAACGATATCACGAATATTATGATTAATTGTGCAAATAAAACTATTCCCCGAGGCAAGACTAAACACTATCGAGTGTTTTGGTCTGAACCCATTGAGGAACTGAAAAGAAAGCGGGACGCCCTTCGCAACACTGCTGATCTGACTGGAAGAACGGAAGACGTACGAGCCTAGAGACGGCAGTCGGGTGTCTTAAGACAAGCCATCTTACAAGCTAAATGGACTTCCTTCGACAACTTCATCTCAAATAACAACTATCAAAGTGATAGCCAACGCACTTTCAAATTCCTGGGTAACCTCCAAAACAACTAGAAGAGACCCAAGAAAGAACCAATAAGCTTAAACAACAACCACCGACTCCGAAATAGCTAACCTCATACGGCAAAAAAGTCTATTAACCGGCATTTGACTTCTGACTTCAAAATACCATGGCCCAACTGCTTGTCATATTCGACCCCTTCCAAAGTACTCATCTTACCTTTTTCCCTACCTTTATATCTGTCTGCCTCTTTTACATCTGTGAATCGCTCTTCTATTCCCCACCCCTCGACTTTCTGCTACTTTGATGAACCTTCCCTCTGTGAAGCCCGAAGTCAGCCAAATGGCTAATGATAGCTATCAAAACGCCTGCCATTTGAAATAAATAAATATTCCCACAAGCAAAAGAAAAACCCTTTTGTCAGAAAATCTTCAAGAGATTTAAAGATACAAGTAAGACAGTTTGTGAAATTAAGGAAGACATGACAACACCAAATAATGTACTTACTGAACCATTCAGACCTCGCGAACTTAAAGGTGTGATAAAACAGCTAAAGTGCAAAAAGTCTCCTGGCGAAGACGGTATTCATCCAGAATTTCTAATTAGAATGGGACCAAAAGCCAAGGAAACCATGCTGACGCTTTTCAATAAAATCTGGGAGACCAGTCTCGTTCCTTACCAATGGAAAGTTGCCATAGTAATACCAATACTAAAAAAGAGCAAAGAACCTTGCAACTTTGACAACTATAGGTCTATCTCCCTCACAAGCGTTCTAGCTAAACTTATTGAAACAATGATTAACAGGAGGCTGACCTGGTTCCTCGAGACTAACAACATTCTTAGGAGTGAACAAGCAGGTTTTAAGCCACAAAGATCAACTAACCAACAAGTAGCCACTTTCTCCCAACACATCGAAGATGCCCTTGATGCAAGAAATACTCTTACGGCTGTTTGCGTCGACTTCAAATCAGCATTTGACTTAGTATGGAAAGAGAAACTAATTCTAAAATTGGCAAAGATTGGTATTAAGCATAACATGCTAAACTGGATAAAAGCATTCATTGGACAAAGATCATGTAAAGTCAGATATGGAAATGCTCTATCAAAATCCAATCTTTTACAAACAGGCCTTCCACAGGGAACTGTCACAAGCTGTACTCTTTTCAATGTCTTCATCAATGACATAACCGAATTAGTACAGACAGTCACGGGCATCAAGTGCTTACTTTATACAGATGATCTTGTTCTATGGTATTCCGAACCTAAGAAAAACGCTCAGGAGAGGACAGGAAGTGCCCTAAATTGTGCACTTAAACTACTAGCAAACTGGTGCGACAACAATAGAATGATAATCAATACCGCGAAAACTGCATTCCAAGCATTTTCTTTGGCCCGTCACAGCATAAACCCTCTTCTAAGGCACAAGGATACTACCCTAGAAAGAACCAATGAATTCACTTATCTCGGAATGACTTTTGACACAAAGCTAATGTGGAAAAGTTACATTGCTACAATGGCAGAACGAGTCTCCAAAAGACTGAATGTACTGAAGCGTCTTGCTGGTAGCGTATGGGGCTATGCACGCTCAACTCCCAACACCACTTCCAAGATGTTTATTCAGCCAATAATGTTGTATTGCTGTGAGCCACTCATCACAGCCACAGAGGTGACTCTCAAACCACTCGAGAAGGCACACAACCAAGCATTACGACTAATTACTGGAGGGATCAAATTAACACCCCTTGATTCATTGCTCCTGGTTACAGATCTTGATCTTGTATGAGAAGCTACTGCGCATTCTCATGATATGTTCTTCAGCGCCTTGAATAGACCCAATCTGGTCTAATACAGAAAGCCATAGAACTGAAGAAAGAATTACAAATCGATAACAAACCAAAAAGTCTCTCTACCCATGAACCCATTATCAGACACTGATGCAGTGTGTTGCACCCAACTGCATGCCTACTTCAGGAAATCAAATACCCCTCCACAACGAATGCGCTCACTGGCCCTTGAGACAATCAATGTCAACTATCCTGGAGATAAATGACTCTAAGTCTTCTCTGATGGGTCACACATAGCAAATCAAGCAAACGTTGGTGCAGGTGTCTACTCTGAACTCTTCTCTTTCTACGCAGCAGCGGGACACAATAGATCCGCTTTTGAAGGAGAAATAGAGGCCATTAAGTTAGCACTAGGCCAATTATGTTGCCTGGATACGAAATTCACCAAAGCGGTGATACTTTCGGACTCACAGTCAGCAATAAACTCAATTGGAAACAGAGAGCACCCAAAACAGCTGAGATAAAGGAATGTAGAAAAATATATCAGCAGCTGAGAGGAAAAACAGAACAGTGGTCCTACAATGGATTCCTGGCCACTTTGGCATTAAAGGCAATGAGCTTGCTGACACACTTGCTAAGAAGGGGACAACGATTTTGGGATGCATGGACCGGCCGATGTCTTTCCACACAATGAAAGCCTTAATCAGAAGAGAATTCAAGACCTCAAGGTGCAACGAACTTAAAGCTCGAACAAAGAAGAAACAGTGGACACTGGCACTCTCCGACATACCCGACTGGCCACGAATCGAAACCGTTGCTGAGTTTAGACTTCGTAACGGACACGATTGCTTGGCAAAACACCTTCACAGATTGGGAGTATACACTCAACCCACATGCCCTCTATGTAACCTACAGGAGGAAATGGAGAAGACCCACCTGATTCGATGTCCAGCCCTAAAGACAACGAGGGAAAGCCAGTGATACTGGGAAGCAAAAAGAAAACTAATGAACTACTGTTAACTGTCCTAAAGCCCCCCCCCCCTTGTTGAAAGCCGAAGTCAACTAAGTGGCTAATGATAAATATCATAAAGCCTGCCATTTGAAGTAAATATTGTTGGTAACAATGCACTTAATGGTGCGACACATTTTGCGACGTGACTTTTTTTATAGGGTAATTAGATGTCGGAATTAAACAATACCGCAATTCACATACAATATTTTATACGTTTCATGCCTTCTGCAATGGATTATCGATTATTGGAATTTCACACGCATGCCGACATGATAGAGCACCATTGCTTCAAATATTGACAAAGCCTAACAACTTATCATTTACTCCATATGCACTTCACCTATCTTAGATACCGTTTTATAAAACGAAGTAGTTCAAGGCATGTTCTAATCGCTTGTTATTACTAACTTTAAAAGATTGGATTGCTTCACAACCATCAGTTACAGAATTGATTTTTGTACAAGTTGAATTTTTTCATCTAGTAAAATCAGTAAAGTCAACCCAAAATATTACATTTTCCCTTTCAATTTAGCGCGTAGAGAGCGTTTCAATCACCATGTTTACGGACTTCTGGTTAAATCAACAGACGGACTCCCATTTGGGGATGGGATTAACAAACGGGCGCTAATCGGAATCAAAGAAAGTCGGCACGCTTTCAAAATTCCTGAACTTAGTTCAAACAAACTGAAATTCTAATAAACTTGAGAAATTTGTATTTTGTGTCTGGCAGTTGGCTCTCGTTTCCGGAAGCTTCATGTCATTATTTCCCAAGAACTTCTATAATATTTCGCAAAGAGGGTTAAAATTGCAATAAAATATACGCGCATTAGTATAAAATGATGTTAATAATTCAACATTTTCTTCTCAAAGAGGAACGGACTGCAGTTCACAAATTTTCCGAACTTCTGCTAATGATGACATTTGGAAACATTATTATTATTATTATTATTATTATTTCAAATGGCAGGCTTTATGATATTTATCATTAGCCATTATACTTTGACTTCAGTTTCTCCCAAGGGTGGGGGTACATATATAGCAGTTAATTAATAGCAGTTCAATAGCTGTCTTCTTGCTTCCTAATATCTCTGGCTTTCCCTCGTTGTCTTTAGGGCTGGACATCGAATCAGGTGGGTCTTCTCCATTTCCTCCTGTAGGTTACATAGAGGGCATGTGGGTTGAGTGTATACTCCCAATCTGTGAAGGTGTTTTGCCAAGCAATCGTGTCCGGTACGAAGTCTAAACTCAGCAACGGTTTCGATTCGTGGCCAGTCGGGTATGTCGGAGAGTGCCAGTGTCCACTGTTTCTTCTTTGTTCGAGCTTTAAGTTCGTTGCACCTTGAGGTCTTGAATTCTCTTCTGATTAAGGCTTTCATTGTGTGGAAAGACATCGGCCGGTCCATGCATCCCAAAATCGTTGTCCCCTTCTTAGCAAGTGTGTCAGCAAGCTCATTGCCTTTAATGCCAAAGTGGCCAGGAATCCATTGTAGGACCACTGTTCTGTTTTTCCTCTCAGCTGCTGATATATTTTTCTACATTCCTTTATCTCAGCTGTTTTGGGTGCTCTCTGTTTCCAATTGAGTTTATTGCTGACTGTGAGTCCGAAAGTATCACCGCTTTGGTGAATTTCGTATCCAGGCAACATAATTGGCCTAGTGCTAACTTAATGGCCTCTATTTCTCCTTCAAAAGCGGATCTATTGTGTCCCGCTGCTGCGTAGAAAGAGAAGAGTTCAGAGTAGACACCTGCACCAACGTTTGCTTGATTTGCTATGTGTGACCCATCAGAGAAGACTTAGAGTCATTTATCTCCAGGATAGTTGACATTGATTGTCTCAAGTGCCAAGTATCAAAGGAATTTTGTTATCTTGGCTATTTGTTGGTTTGTTAATCTTTGTGGCCTAAAATCTGCTTTTTCGTTTTTAAGAATATTGTTAGTCTCAAGGAACAAGGTCAGCCTCCTGTTAACCTTTCTTTCCATAAGTTTAGCCAGCACACTTGTGGGGCAGATAAGCCTAGAGTTGTCAAAGTTTCTAGGGTCTATGCTCTGTTTTAGTATTTGTATTTCTATGGCAACTTTCCATAGGGTAGGCACGAGACTGGTCTCTCAGATTTTATTGGTAAGCGTCAGCATGGTTACCTTGGCTTTTGGTCCCATTCTAATTAGAAATTCTGGATGAATACCGTCTTCGCCAGGAGACTTTTTGCACTTTAGCTGTTTTATCACAGCTTTAAGTTCGCGAGGTCTGAATGGTTCAGTAAGTACATTATTCGGTGTTGTCGTGTCTTCCTTAATTTCACCAAACTGTCTTACTTGTTTCTTTATATCTCTTGATGAGTTTCTGACAAAAGGGTTTTTCTTTAGCTTGTGGGAATAGAACCTCGCAAAGAGGTTAGTTATTTCGGAGTCGGTGGTTGTTGTTTAAGCTTATTGGTTTTTTCTTGGGTCTCTTCTTGTTGTTTTGGAGGTTATTCAGGAATTTAGAAGTGCTTTGGCTATCATTTTGGTAGTTGATATTTCAGATGAACTCGTCAAAGGTAGTCCGTTCTTCCCGTCTGATCAGTAGTGTTGCGAAGGGCGTCCCGCTTTCTTTTTAGTTCCTCAATGGGTTCAGACCAAAACACTCGATAGTGTTTAGTCTTGCCTCTGGTATAACACTCGATAGTGTTTAGTCTTGCCTCGGGGAATAGTTTTCTTAGCACATCTGATCATTTTATTTTATTTTTATTTCAAATGGCAGGCATTTTTATAGTTATCATTGCCCCTTTAGTTGACTTCGGCTTCACAGAAGGGAGGAACATTAAAGTTAGAAAAATTCGACAATGGGAAAGAAGAGCGATTCACAGATGTAAAAGACAGACAGGCACAAAGACAGAGAAAAGGCTAGATGAGTACTGTGAAAGAGGTCGAATATGGCATACAGTGGGATCATGGCAGTTTGAAGTCAGAGGTCAACTACCAGTTAGTAGACTTTTTTGCCGTATGTGTACCCATTTCCAGGGTGCACCACGTGGAGGTAAGTCTATTGCACACACCTTGTTATCCACAGATAAATTTTAAATAGATAACCATTTTAATTGTGATAAAAAACTGAAACTACTTATCAGAAAGATCAATAGACGTGAAAAGAAAATACTTCGACCAGTTTCATGTTGTGAAAGCTTCGGATGAGGAGTGTTGTGGAGGTTGGTGATTTCTGTTTCGTAATCATGAAGGATCGCCTTGCCTTCCCCAGTTCATCACTTTTCTAAAGGTTGATGTAGTCACAAATTTTAAAAACTTTGATTTTCATATAGCAGATTTAAGTCAGTACTCCAAATAGTTCGTTGGGTGTCAATGATCATAGTTCGAATGAATGAATGAGCGTGATGGTGAACGTCCAAATTTGCAAATGCAAGAATTTAGGAATTTAACCTTTTTTCAGTTAATTGTATGTTTAGTGTACTATGGGATTTTCTTCCATAGGAGTTCTAAGGTATTATTATTATAAAATGGCAGGGCTTATGATAGCTATCATTAGCCCTTTAGTTGACTTCGAACTTCACAGAGGGGAGGACCAGACAAAGTCACAACAAATTGAGTGAGGAGAGGGGGGGGGAGGACAGAAGAGTAAAAGAGATCCACAGATGTAAAAGAGACAGACAAAAAGGTGGTGAAAAAGGCCAGGTAAGGTGAGTACCGTGTAAGTGGTCTAATACGGCATACAGTGTGATCATGGTAATTTGAAGTGAGAAGTCAACTACCCGTTTATAGACTATTTTTGCATCGTAGGAGTATACATTGCCCAAGGTGCCCCATGTGGAGGTAAGTCTATCGCGCACCCCTGCACTGGATTATTGGTCTTTGAATTTCTGCCCTCATACCTGCAAATCTAAGACCACTTGTGAAAAGTACATCTCTTCATTTATTGGCTACCTAAGCCAGCGAATGTTAACTCTTTTAATGTGAAACCAACATCTAAGCTGCAAACCTTTTTTACTCTGCTTTCTCGGGTCTAAATTATTGCGAGGTCTGGTTGAGTAGACTACTGATTAAAATTGTGTCAACACTTTTAATGGAACTTGGGGTTTAAAAAATCAAGTTTCCATTTTACCGATTATTCATTGTTATTATCAATGTCAAAAAAGCATGCTTTATCTTCGATCACCGAGATCGTCTAAAGATAAGAGATCCTTACTGTTTCTGGCCTCTGAAATAGTCAATTTATCTCACCTCAGCTGTTTTTCCCTTTCATAATAAATCAAATTACTTCATATTGTGGGTGGAGTTAAATTCCGGGGTGACATGTTTTTTCATAAACTATCTCTTTGCACGTGGGCCGAAGTAGTCATACACAGTCAATGATACTTGTTAACTTATGTAATGTTTGCGCCTTAGTGATGACCTATTTGTCCGCGATTCCTCACCAAACGATCGTTTTTGCGAAGTGTCAATACACCGAGGGTCCTTGCAGACTTGGTTTTGGTTAGAAGGGAATGTTTTTACTGCCCGAATTCCATATTCAAAGCACAATCATATTCTCAATGAATACCTATTTCATATAAAAGGGGTTTTCCGAAAGCCCGCCAATCTGAATAAGCTATTATTTGGGGTTGGAAGTTAAAATGTAGTTTTATAGGGCTTCTCTATTTGGAACTGAAGCTTGACTTTCCCTATACGGAATGAAAATGCTGAAATAAATGCCGGTATTATTGCATGAAATAAATAGTGTTTTTCTCATAATATTTATTTCAAAAGACAGGCAGTTTGTCATCTATCACTAGCTTTTTGGCTGACTTCGGGCTTCACAGAGAGGAGGGGGAGGAACATCAAAGTGACAAAAAGGTCGAGCTGGGGAACAGAAGAGAGATCCACAGATATAAAACAGACAGGCAGACATAAAGGTAGAGAAAAGGTGAGGTGAGTATTGTGGAAGTGGTCGAATATGGCATACAGTAGGTTGATGGTAGTTTGAGGTGAGAAATCAACTGCCGAGTAATAGACTTTTTGCGGTATGAGTATACGTTGTCCAGGGTGCACCACGTGGAGGTAGCCGAATGAGAATACGTTGCCCAGGGTGCACCACGTGGAGGTAAGGTATGAGTATACGTTGTCCAGGGTGCACCACGTGGAGGTAAGTCGATTGCGCACCCCTTTTCTCATAATATATGTTCTTCTTTGGTGAAATATTTTACTTCTATATTATCGCCCATGGGTAAGCATTCGGATGGGAGGTTATTTGGTTCCAAAATAGTTTTATGAAATGGAATTTTCCGTTTAACCGCCCTAGGCGGTCTTTCGGAAAACCCCGGTAACATCTAGTCTTTTATAAGAGAAACTTGCATTTTTCAATATTCTTGTGAACAGTGCGATTAACAAAATGCTGGAAATTTTGAAGAATTACAGCTTGCGTAATTGATCATGGTTGTATATTGGTGGTGTCGCAACTTTTGCACTGATTTTCCATCTTTTGTTCAGGGTTCATTTCAGTTTCTTCTCAATTTACTCACCACGATATAAAGAACCTGAATTTAGTCAGATCACGGCAATCGAATGAATTTTGGGCCTAATCTCTCGCCTACAGGGTAACTCATTAATGAATTTCCAAACATGTGTCTGGGACTGAAATCTAGTCAGAGAGCCTGTCAATCTCTTCGAATCTCAACGCTTTCAGGATGCTTGGAGTAAATATCAAAAACTACTATTTAGTTCTTTCCGAATGAGTTAAAGAGATTACCGCAAAATGAGCTTCCTTTAATGGTATAAATCCTATTTTCGAATTCATGCCCTTAATGAGGTTAGGGGGGACGGGGGGGGGGGTAGGGGCAAAGGGAACCCGCTTGAAACATGTAAGAAAGTAAGTTACATCTTAATAAGGCGGTTATGGTTCCTGCTGTGAAGGCAAGAGAGCATGAACTGGGGCTGCTGCAACTACAGGGAAGCAAAATAGCAGGCGATTTTGTCGAATTCCCCTTGAACAACGGACTTTCGAAATGGCTGTGAGCCAATGTGCATTCCCCCCCGCCCACACCACTTCCCAAGGAAGAGTAAAATCAGCTTCCTTTAGACTCCAGAGGATGGAGTGGGGGGAGGAGGGGAGGGGGGACAGACAGAAGCTAATGTAGAGGTTAATGTCGATTATATTGAGTATAACTCTTTGTCAGTACTGTAATTTCCTTGTCCATTGAATATCTGTAAGTCTTCTAAATTCTGCAGCTACCAATTATGTTTTCTTTTCCTTGTTGAGACTGCCAAATTTACTCCCTTCCCCCCCCCCCCCCCCCCCCCCCCCCCCCCCAACCCACCCTTATTGTGAGGATATGCAATTTAATAATCCAATGGTTATCTTTTTGTAATTTACGGTTATCTGAAATTCTACCTTCTTTCCTGAGAAACTATAAGTTTGATTTAATCAGGAGTTGAATTGAACCTACACCTTTTTCTTCATTTGACCGATAGGAAGTGCGCACTTATTGCTAGTACACATAAATTTCTTGTTCTTTTCAAGGTTACTTCACAAAGTGATGCAAGTAAATTACAGATGGCACCTAAGTGTAGCAGTTAAGTCAATTATCATTACACTACAGATTAGAGACAACAGTTGTCAGGCCATGACCCTTTTGGGAAAGGCTAAAATTATGCTTTCGTAGCTGTGACTGCATTTTCCAAAAAAATGGAGTGACTAATGCGTAAAAGGGATTTTTAAGTCAAATTCAGAATTTATTAGGTTGGCAACTAAGTCATTGCCGATTTCAAATAAGAAGGCAAATTCGGAATTTTTGTTTAAAAATATAACTTTATTCAATTAGATATTGGCCGTTCTTGTCGATGACCTTTTTCCATCGTTCTGGCAGAGTAAAAATTCCCCGTTCGTAAAATGTCTGGTCTTTGCTATTAAAAAACTGAATTAGGTGTGATCCGACATCATCCGCGTTGTTACAAATTTTACCATTTAAAGAGTTTTGCATGGAACGAAACAAATGGTAATCCGAAGGTGCAAGGTCAGGGCTATATGGTGGGTGTGACAAAACATCCCAACCCAGTTCCAATAATTTTTGCCGAGTAACCAAAGATGTGTGGGGCCTTGCGTTATCAAAGATGTGTGGAAAACAACACCCTTCCGCCGATTTGATAATGCCGGCCGCTTATCTTCAATTGCATCCTTCAGTTTTTCGAGTTCTTCAACATACACATTTGAATTTATCGTTTGGTTCTGCGGCATGAGTTCAAAATACAAAATTCCTTTGTGATCCCACCAGACTGACAGCATAATCTTTTTTTGGTGAATCTCTGCTTTTGATACTGTTTGGGCTGGTTGATCTTGCTTCACCCATGATCTCTTGCGAGTAACATTGTTGTAAACTATCCACTTTTCGTCGCCAGTAACTAGGCTCTTCAGAAATGGATCATTCTCATTGCGTTTCAGTAGCGGCGAATCACAGATGCTAATCCGTTGCGTCAAATGAATTTCCTTTAACTGGTGAGGGATCCATAAATCAAGTTTCTTGACATAACCAAGGGTTTTT
>UZAE01012296.1:11173-39742 GCA_900617975.1 Rodentolepis nana
CCCCCCCCCCCCCCCCAAAGGAAGAAATGACCTTCCCAAGGTCAGCAGGATATGTTAGCTACTACGTATTGAAGGACCAAAAAGTAAGTATGATCAGGTGAGCATTGGTCAATTTGAGATGAATGAGAAGGAAAAGGAGGAATTAGTTTGAAGTAGAATGGGGAGAGAACAAGGAGGCGGGGAAAGTAAACTTGAGAGATTGAAACTTAGTAAGGGCAATCCAGTTTAGGAACCCGGCGAAAGGAGATACATAAAGGCAGTACGCTGATTTCGTGCCCTTTGTTAGTTGGTGAGTCAGGAGGTGCGCAATACAAAGCTAAGCTTTGAGGGCTGATAGTAACTTATATCTGAACTTGGCAAGAATGTCCACATATGTGTTCATTCTTGATGAAGATCAATTGGTGGAATTCCCCCCCCCCCCAACCAACACTCTCCCTCTTATTATATCCCCTTAAGCTCCTTGTCTTACAACTATAAACCCCATGAATTGCTAACAATAAGTGGCGACAACTCCAAAAAACGTCAAGTTTATTTTAACTAAGTCCTGCTAACGAGACCTTGATCAAATTATAACCCATTTTTTCCTTGATCGTTAATTTAAATCAGCGCTACTCCAAATCACCTGAATTTACTACTTGCATTGATTGGCCAACTTACGCATTTGTGTAATGTCATATCCGGTTCACAATTGACTGAAATATGATTGGTTTCTGAAAGCAGGAAATAACGTGAACACCTTCTTCAAGCTTCAAATAGGATTTCCTCTGGTACTTCTGATCGCAACGCTGTATAGCAGGTCGACACGCCATTTCTCCTATTAACTTGTCTATTCTGAGGATAATTTACATTTTAACAGAAGGCAAGTCGCTATTGCCTTTTGAAACATGCTCAAAACGTCTGTGTAGCCCTCCCCTGATACACCACCCCAAAACTCATCACGTCGGCGGCGTCAGTCTGCCGTGAGACACGCGTGAGTGCGGTTGGGGCATTTAAAAAAATAATTCGGGAGTTAAAGGGTTACGTCTCAGCATAATCATCTTCATATTATTAACCTTCACGCAAATTCACACTCAGCTAAGCATATATACAAAAGTTAAAAATTTGCAAAATATATTTGACTCTTATGTTTGTTTTAGTCTGAAAAATCTCGAAATTAGTCTCAGCTCTCCGTATTGAATACTAATAAGGGAGTAAGCAACCATTTCTTTTACTCCAAAGAATAAAAGGTAATAATTTGGCATGATTCAACGTAAACATATATTTATTTCTCATTAGGTTAATAAGTTTAATTTTCCTAGGCAAAATAAATCATTTTCACCCAAAACATTTATAATTGAATAATTAGGGATAAGGAACTTGACAATTAAATAAACTGACAGGGGAAAACTTTTTATAATAAATCAGAAGAAGGTATTTCGCATAAGTTCTGTTAGTATTCCAATCAGGATAAAGATGATCATTTAATGCTTTCTAGTTTCTTTCTTATTAACTATACTTAATTTAGTCATGTTCATGCCTTGTGTCCCGGCCTGGCGATTATTGCATTTCTGCGCACACATCTAGTTATGCAAATCTTATTGGAGCAATTATCACTAAAACTGTTGGCTAATTATATACCTAATCTCTTTACAAATTTCTATTCACATATAAGCACCTTTGTTTTCCACAAAAATAAAACGGTCTTTACGATCTTCAGACTCAAAATCCATTGAGTCAATGACCATTCAAGGGTTTTCAGATTTTTGTTAGACACCATTTCTCAATTATACTGCATGTACAAGTTAGTTTCGAGTCCTAGCGTTAAAAAACGCGAAAATACCTCACTAATCTATGTGAATACACATTTTAGTTGCCTAAATACATATGGCATGGTGATGGCCTTGAGCTTTACTTTACCATATGTTTGGAAGTTAACGAATTCAGACCAAAAGGCCATTTATTTCATTCAATCATGTCCTTTAAATTATATTTAATCCCAAAAGTATTATTATTATATCAAATGGCAGGCGTTCTGATTGTTATCATTAGCACTTTAGTTGACTTCAGTCTTCACAGAGGGAAGGAACATCAAAGTGTAAAAAATTCAAGAGGGGGGGGGGGAACAGAAGAGTGTATCAAAGACGAAGGTAGATAAGGTTTAAAAAAGGTGGGATGAATACTGTGAAAGTAGTTGAATATGACATGCAGTGGGGTCATGGTAGTTTGAAGTCAACTGCCAGGTAATAGACTTTTTTTGCCGTATGAGTATACGTTGTCCAGGGGGCACCACGTGGAGGTAAGTCTATCACACACCCCTTAATTCCAGAAGTAAAGGCAGCCCGTTTATTTTAAAGGAGTTCAACGTCAAATTTTGTCATACATTGTTGTACTTGATAGGACTACCAGGAATAATTATGTTGCGGATAGAACGGCATACTTATAAATCTGCGAAGTCAGAGCTGTGGGACACGTTATCGCTTTGTGCGTCATCGCATGTCTGGACGCCAGGATTGGGAGGTGCGGCCGTACAACTCTGTGTGCAGCGACCGTACAAACAGTGGCCAATCATCAACCTCTGTTTAACCTAATCCCCCCATCCTTCGCCGTACAACTCTGTGTGCAGCGACCGTACAAACAGTGGCCAATCAGTAGCCTCCGTTTGTTTACCTAATCCGCCATCCTGATCATGAGTAGCTCCCTGAGTGTGCTATTTACTCACAATAATCATACTGAATAAACGTGTTCCGTGCTACGCGTCTGTTTCCTTTCATAACTGGACTATAGATTAGCTAGTTCTGGGAGTCTAGCTAGAGGTAGGAGAATCTGTCACAGAGATTTCTGAGTCAGTCAGGCTTTACTAGCGTAGCAGCCCGCTACAGAGCTTTGATATACATTAATGACGATCCAACTGGTCGAAAAAAGGGACAATTCCTAATACTAGTCCTCTGTCCACGACAAATGTTGCAAAGCATCTGGAAGTCATTAGTAACGTGGGGTTTAATAAGTAGCTGGCGCTTAGCAGGTTCTTCACGATAAGGAGAACGTGGTTTGTGAATACACAAGTTAATGGGCAAGGAACTTACACTACTTTCAAAGGGTTTTATTAACAATAGCGGCCATTGACATCTATTTTGGCTTCAATCAGGTTCCGACCTTTGGAACTTGAAATAAACTAGTTTTGTGCTTTCAAGGTAAGGGCTTCGAAAAGCTGTTGGGTGGGAGCAATAGGATCAAATAGACTGTTTTGCTATTTTGACCACGAAACCCTCATAATCTCAATTGCAACTTTCTATTTCGTGCTCTTTCGTTTTAACAGTTCATCAATTATAATTGATTTTTAGTTTTTTCTGTCCTTTTCAAATTCGGCTCTATCCACAACCCATTCTGCTGGATCTCCGAAAACGGTGGCTGTCCATCGTTGAGTGATATCTGTTTGACTCATTCTAACAATTTGCTGATTCTCCGAAAACTCCTAACTACAACTCCACCAACCAATTTAAACAAAATGTGGATTGATTTTTCAATTGGACCACCTTCATTATTGTTATCGCTCGCTTTTAAGGGTGGAGAAAAAGCTTAATACTTTTTCATAGAAAGTTCTCCCGGAGGGACTAGATACCATAATAAAATTATTGGAAATAAATTGTTCAATAAAAAAATCTCAGCTATCCTTTTCTTCAATTTTATTGAATAACCTAAATAGTCGCTTTGGATACTAGAATTCTGTTCGATTTAATTGCCCTTTCCTTATTTAAAAGCATATTTTAAAGTCATATTGATTTTAAATTACCTTATGCCAAAAACTTTGACTGAGCAGTTAACCAGAATGTTTGATAGTAGTTCTCCAAAATTCTACCTGATTATACTCGTTCCTAGTATTACTAAAGCACGGACCAGCTTCAAAGCTCCATTTATAAGAGGCGTAAATAATTACCTTTTATGGTTAAATGCATTAACGGAAGTAGTTGGCAGTTATAAATAATTTACATTGTGGTATTGGGGTGTGTGGGTGGTAAAAAAGCTAGTGTTTGCAGTTGAACCACAATATTACCTTCACTCAATTGAAATTTTATTCAAACCTTTGAAATGCCTGGTTATTTACGTTTTATTGAGCCATAATTTCTGGAATTTTGATTATTTATGGCTTGAAATAAATAAATTTTTCAGTAAATTATTTGTTCTTATAGAATATTTGCGTCTTTAAGTCTGAAGATGATATGGTGAAAGCATTGAGGAAATAATCCAAGTCATTCTAAGGCATTTGAGATATTATATGAGCCTTTTTGATTAAAATATAAAGTTTATTTGCAATAATCCAGCGAGTGTATTTGTCCCTATATGCAGTAACCTTCGATTGTGCACAGGATAAGACCGTTTGAGGGAGATATTAATGTTGAAGCTAGGCAACAATTTCATGTACCAAAATGCAGGGCATTCATTGGTATATACAATATCTAGTAGTGTGCAAATAAAGTTTTCAAGTAATCCCACAAGAATTGGGAAAGATGAGTAATTTAAATAACTATATGTAAGTAACTGTTACTAGGACAAAAATACTCGTAACTTACAGTGTGTTAAAAGAATTAACCAATTGTACTGAAAGCACACTTAGAGTCCATAGCATTACTTTAGATAGAGATTCCTGGGATTCAAAGAGAAACAATAAATTCAAGGCACGCACTCCAATATCCAATTACATGATGAGATATATAAATTCATATACAAAACAATATTAATCTTCACAAATCATGAACTTTTGTAAATAATTTAAAGTTCATTCTACTTGCTTTGCAGCTTTAACATGGCCGCTTACTTAACATAAAACTAAAATCATGGGAAAATAATTGAAAATGAAATTTTCATAAATTTCATCAAACCCATTGGCTTCCTCGGTTTCTCTATGTCTGTTTCTCCCACTGAAGTTTCAATTTGGAATTTCTGATTGGTGGTCCATCCATGTCTCAAGTAGAACGAAACCATTTAGAGCCTTAAGATTCGTCTTATTTTGGCTATCTAAAACAACCCTTAGAATTAACGATTAATTCGTTTCTCTCATTTTTCTTACCTTTCATCCGTTTATGCCTCATTTCTTTTCACCTGCCATTTGAACAATTGCTCTTCATAACTTCTGATTGTTACATATGCTGAAGGCTCTTTCTTCTGTTAATCTTAAAACAGTCAGAAGTTTTATTAGTGAAACTTAATCTACTTTGGTCTGCTTCCTAAGGTGCTCTTAATTCGGACGAAAGTTTCTTTAAAATCAAACGATCAGAGAGCTAAGAGAATTACATCGCATTTATTCCGTACCCTAATCAAGTTTACAGACATGTTCTTCATTTAGCTAATGAACTTTATTGTAGCACTATGAGAAAGTCACTGCTACTTTTGGATTTAAATAATAATAAGCGTGAACATCAACATTTGTCCATCAATGTTAAAATATGAGAATTTAAATTTTTCCACAGATTTAACATGACAATTTTAACAATTCCAGATGTTATTGTTATGGATTAGATGTTTAATATATATTAGTGATGTACCAGTCCAATTTTACAGGGCATTAAAACATAATTTTTCATCTCAAAAGTACCTGTTCATTTAATCTGTGAGGTTTTATGACTAATTGACGGCTAATCTATCCTGAGCATATTATTTGTATTATGTAACAGAAAAAGTTTTGCGAAGCAATCGGTACACATTAGTATGTCTTGTAAAAGTTGGAATTAAATTGCGTGAAACTTTAAAATTGATGTTTGACTTATAATACTTGTTTAAATACGCCTAACTTAAAACATGTGAAATAAAACGTTTCGAATCAGGAATAAATGTAGTTACAATATTAACTACCTTTGAAATTTGGATTTTACAATCTTGCAAATATTTGTTAATCTTTACTACCAACTGCCAGCTTTCTGAAGGTTGACGTGTAAGCCAATCAGCAGATTGCTCGTATGCCTGACGTACGAGATGCCTTTGGTCAACGAGGAGTACAAGTATTCATGCTTCCAAAATCTTGCTCTAAATGTATTAAAGCAAGGTATAATTCCTTTCCACGTTGCCTTTATAATGGATGGAAATAGACGGTACGCGACATCACGTGGTCTTCAGAAAACAGAAGGCCACAGTCAAGGATTTTCAAAATTATCCGAGGTAACAACATATTTTACCTATAGTTTTAAGGTTTTGAGGTGGTGTTACGATTTTGGAATAAAAGAAGTATCAGTTTACGCATTTAGTATTGAAAACTTTAAAAGAGCTGAAAATGAGGTTTCTTTTTTAATGGACTTGGCTCTTGAAAAGTTGAACGAACTTGCACAACACAAGTAAGTGCTTTGTATTTATAGGAACTTTATTTGCTTAAGGGAGGATTTGGATAAACAGGGTATTAGAGTTCGAATTTTGGGAAACATTCGAATGCTGCCAAAGAGGTTGCAGCGTGTTGCGGCTCAGATCATGCTCATGACAAGAGAAAACACAAGGCAGGTTAATTGTCTACTCAGAAAAGATTTTTTGAAAATTTTAGTCCCTTCAAGTTCTTTTGATTTTAGAGCCACGCTTAATATAATGATGCCTTACACAACTCGGGATGAGCTGACTTCGGCATTGGATAATATTCGCCGTGGTGTGCAATCGGGTTATCTTCACGAAGAGTAATTATTCTTTTTTTCTTGTGTTTTCCACATGTTCTATTAACTAACATTAGTGGTTCTTTCGCATTAATCGGGAGCTTACTTTGCCTTTTATATGTGTTTCGCGTCTTAAGTATGGGCGTGAATCCAATTGTCATGTTCTTAATGAAGGATACAGTGGGGAATTTCGAACTTATTCTCATCCTCTTTTATTAGTGAGTTTCTGATTCACTGAAGGCCACAGATTTGAAATTCATTTGTGTGAATTTTTGAATGAGCGTTCAATAATAAGTAAGGTGGTTATTTGCTTTTAACCCAAGTGTTATTGATCCGCATTTTTTTGTTTCGTTTGGAATTTCATGAACGCTTCGAAACTATGCATGTTGCATTTCCAAATGACCAGATTGGTATAAGTATACCTTTCCGTTTTACGTTCTGCACCACATTTATT
Organism: Rodentolepis nana; assembly: GCA_900617975.1. Classification (NCBI taxonomy): domain Eukaryota; kingdom Metazoa; phylum Platyhelminthes; class Cestoda; order Cyclophyllidea; family Hymenolepididae; genus Rodentolepis; species Rodentolepis nana. Next base: position 18,233 of record UZAE01012296.1, read on the forward strand.
CATCTTCTACCTATGAAGGCAGTTTCTGCAGTTGAGACGTGAGTGTTGTGTATTAGATTAAAAAAATAGTCTGGTAATTTCATAGCATTTGCATACATTTCTTATTTCCGTATTTGATATAGTTAAAGCTATCTCTTTTCCATGCACGTAGTAGCACTGCAACACTTCCTACTGTAGGTAATTTAGTAGCATCTGGGAATGAGATGGCTCTGAAAATGAATTGACTTCCTTTTTAATCTTCTCATATTTACTAAGAGATATTTCTCAACGCTTGATTACTCCTATTGTTTAGAATTAATCACCTACCTTACTGGATTTGTGCCAATGGTAATCAAATTGTGAATTGTTACATTAACCATAATACATCTGGTTTACCTTTCGTCATAAAAATACCCAACTTATTATTGGGTATGGAAAGTGCATTGAGATTAGTCATTACATTTATGCTTATTAAATAATGGTGTCGTTGTTGAATGTAGAGTTATAGGTCTCAGTCTATTTATACCATTTTTTTAGCTTCACTCTTTAAGTGCCATTCTAGTTTCATCATTCAATTCCTTTTAGATTGCTCGAGGTAGTTTCTTTTCAATTGGAGCGTCGTCTTTAGTTGGTTTTGATGGCGGTTCCTCATCCGTTCCTTATGTATTCGATTACGGGTCTATTCATGTTCTGCTAATTTGTATTAACATGCTAAAATTAGGTGATAACACGTCTTGTGGAAATGGTATATTGCTTTTGTGCACTTTTCATAAGGTCAAATTTGAATCAGGCAATTTGAATAATCTCACTCGTCAATGCTAGATATATGTATATATACTGTACTACTCTCACTTTACACATTTTAGTTCATCACATTTACGTCGTCTTCTTTCTCTTTATTCTAGTGATATATCTCCCGAGGTGATAGATCGAAGCAGCATTCTACGGGATTGTCGCCCATTGGACCTTCTAGTGCGGACGTCCGGTGAAGTGCGATTGAGCGACTTCATGCTCTGGCAAGCCTCGCGAGCTGCATCCACCTTCTCTTTTCTCACTGTCCATTGGCCTGCTCTCTCCTTTTGGCATCTCGTAGTTGCTCTTCTTCAATTCCAACTCAATCGGGCTGCTCTTCTTCCTTTACCAGAGGTATGCTAAAATTGACAACCCTTGTTTTGAACTGGAACCATATTCAAAGACTCACAAACTGATAGTTAAAACACGTTCTGACTACTTCGCATTTTATTGTCTTGAGTTATACTTGACGGTAGTCTCTGTATCTAAAGGTGAGGTTATTATTTGGTCAGATACTGAGATCCTGGATACTACAGTTGTTAAAACTGTTGCTGCTACCATTAGCAAGTAGATTTTAATCTTTTGCATTTTTTTCACAGTGCGCACGATGTCATCTAAATCGGTCGAATTCCGAAGCCATTACGGTCAATGGACATAACGGAAAACAGTACCCCATCGTAATTGATGTAAACGAGATGAAAGAACGTAAACACCGTCTGGAAGCTTTCTACAGAATGCTCGAGCATGTGTACTACGATGAACTCATTGAAATGTCAAATTTTCCTGAAGATGCTGCTGACGAATAAGAAGTGTCTGAACAGTGAAAACAATCATTCCACCAGCACAGATGTTCTTTGCTTCGTGTATGTATGTATATATGTCAACGAAAGAAATTATTATTACCCTATTTACTTATTTCTATATTGGATATGCCGAGGATAATCTAACTCCGGTTTTGAAAGAATAAATACCATGCGTTAATTTGCTGTTTTGTAGTCTCGCGTTTCTGAAAATTGTTTTTTAAAGTTTTACTGTTCTAACTCTGTTGAACGTTTTCCCAGTAAATAGGAATCTTCGAAATGATTTAAAGATGCGATTTTAAACGCCAAGTGACGGTAGAAATCACACAATAATTTACCAGAATAAACCACGATATAACAGCGCCCTGTTGATAAGAGGTTTGCGACTGACTGGCCTTAGCTTCTCATATATTCGCTTAATTGTGTACTTATACGAGAAGGAACCCCCTTAAGGTTATGCAAATAGTATCCAGTATGATTGTTTACTCTAATCCTTTTAGATAATAGGGTGAGTGTCCAATCGACATATTCAAAACGATTGTTTTCAATATGCAGGCGTGTTTCATCAATATCAATACTATACATCATTATTATACCAATATGCTAACAATGAAATGTGAAGATAGTCGGGTGGGTTTAGGCGAAATATAATACTCATATATACACAGAAAGAGAGGGGAGAATTGAAGAGCTGAACGTTCAACATTGTCTAAAGATAGAAGAAACTATCGGGGACGAGGTGTTCTATATTGCTGCTGTAGAGGAAAAGGGGGAGGACGGTAGGGAGGAAGACGACCGCTTGGTCTTGAGCACCCTGGATTAACACCAAATGGTGGTGGAGGGTGTCGGTATTGGTTCTGAGGAGGGTGGCCAGACCCATTAGCCATGCTGCAGCCCTGGTTTGAATGAGGGTATTGGCGAGGGGGCATTGGCCAACGTGGCGGCATCGATGAACTTCCAGGACCTAAAAATATTGAAGAGATTAGAATAAACTACCTATATACACAACTCGCTCGAGGGGATTAAAATAAGAACGTTGCCAAGTGACATGCTATATGGCATTATGATGACATGAAAATATCTTGCCGCCCCACTTCTGACCATTCAATATACACAGCAAAAAGGATGGAGTATTAAAGCACTTTTCAAACAAATTAAACATGGTAAGCATTATCATTAAGGTATGTGATCGCGAAAAAACCAGCAGGTTTTAATAATGGGAAAGAACTCGATCAAAGTAGAGTGAACAAGATAAAGAAGACGTGCTGCGTTGTGTGTATCGAATACTCGACGATTGGCGTGAAATAATGAATATTTCGGCTATTTGCTACTTCGTAGTATGCCGATGCACTGCCATTAAATAAAACTGTTCTGCATTCCTATGGGGAGAGACAAACCACGAAGCTATTGATGTATATGAAACACGAAAGCTAATTACAGGTAGGCAATAAAGAAGGAGCACTATAATACTTGTACTAGCTATAAAAATGTCAATAGACAAAATTGGACAGAAACACAAAGTGTGTCCTATTTCGTCTGTTTCTTAATCCCAATTCTCATTAATTCATCGTCCAATAATACACATTTTCCGACTTAACTCATGGTCTTCCCATTCGGAAAATCCTGTTGTATCTGGAAGGACATTGAGAAAAAGTCTATTAGTCAAACTTGGCCAAACTGTTGAAGTAGCTTTACTGGATGATTAGCTTCTCGATTTGTCAAAAATCTAATTTTCATTGTACAATGTCGTAATGCTCAAATTTGACGATTTAAATACCATGTTCAAGAGTGAGATTGGGTTCACGATATTCAGATCTTGTTGACCAGCATCGATCTATGTGCATCTTGTCTCAGCAGAGAGGAAGTAGACGAGACTAATAACGATATGCAATGTCGTAGGTAATATTATTTCTTAATAATTCCCATAAATCACCTCCAACTTAGAGGACATGCCAAAAAACCGATACAGATATTAAAAATATAAATAAGCGGACCCAATTGTTGATCTTTCGTCTTCATCAAGGCCAAAACAGATTGAATTGAAAAGGGTATCTATACCACGAAAGAAATAATAGTTTCTACGTAGTTGACTACTCTACAATTTTTGCCTAAATAACAGTACCCTCCCCCCACCCCCAACTTGAAGAGACAATAATGAGAAATAAGAAAGAAACACTTGCCTTGAGAGTATGGACGGTCCATTGCATAAGGAGCATTGGGATAACGCATCGGATTTTGGCCCGCAGGTGGTGGAGGATGCGAAGTCGTCCAGGGTCCTGGATGGTGGTGCTGTGTATCCTGTTGATAAGGGTAAGTCTGCGGTGGCATTCCTCCCATAACCGGACCAGCTAGAGCAAACGAAATTTCTCACGTCAGTCGCACGTTTATTCATATTATAATTGCTATAGAGTAGTGCTCAATTAGTTCAGTAGACAGTAAATGAAATTGAGATAGGATTCAGAAAGGAACCGTTATTAACGAGATATCCACATAGTACAGCATTGAGGCTGCGTGAGGTAAACGACAATCAGGCAGGGTTGACAACACAAAGGAGATAAATGTGGTTTATTATAGCGGAGAGATAAGACTGAGTTTCTTCCTGTTTCAATGGGTTTGACAATTGTCATAAAGGAAATAAACTACATTTCAGAGACAAGATCCCGCATCCACTGCTATTAGGAACGTTTATAGACAGCGGAATGGTCAAATGGCTAAGAAGGTTCCAGTTAGTCTTAGATAACTTCACAACATGAATTCTGTGTTTTGAATTACGTTCAGCATCCACTATAACCCCCTCCCTTCAAAATGTTAGGTGGTGGGGATATTAGCAGATAAGTCAAATACACCCTTGGACTCGAATTATTCACACGCATAGTGTGCATGAAATAGTAACGTCATTGTCCTACCTTGCCTGGCCAACTTTCAACCCAAATCGTATTTTGCCAACTATAAAAACAAGTAGTAAATGTGATTATCAAATCTCTTCAAATGGATTAAACACATTGAATCGCTCTCAATACTTCAAGGAAAACGTAGGGGCAAGACGCATTGCCAAACAATACTCAGTCTCAGCTTCACTCCCAAAAGAAAAGTAAGATCGGCTTTATGGTTAGATCAGGTACGATAGTAGTATGACATCGAGGAAAGAATTGAGAACAGTTGACTTAGATTGAGAAAAGGCACAATGCAACTGAAGGATTAAACGGAGACTAGCAATATTGTTACTTCAAAACAGGGAAGAACTAGTTATAGCTGTAGAACAGATCTGCAATATTAGATGAAGATCGGCGAATATCAATTTTGTCAACAATTAACAGGCGCAACCACCCACTACTGCGCGCCACGAGGACATGAATATATTCCAATCTCTTACCAATAGTAGCATTTGTAGGTGGCTGTGGGGGCGGAGGTCCAAGAAATGGTGGTGGCGGCGGAGCTGTCAAGGGATGGGTTCCAGGAGTGGGAAGGGGTTGAAGATTACCACCACCGCCACTAGTATGTGGTGGGACATTGGTCATTGCTGGTGGCGGAAGCAACACCATGCCAACAGTAGTAGCATTGTAATGTTGCACCATTGTAGGCGGAACTGAAGGATGTTGTGCGACTCCATATGATGAAATAGGGACTGCTGAGACTGGGGCATTAAGACATTGACCAGATACAACTACAAAAGGCAAAAAAATGAGATTATATTAGAGCTACCAATAAGAAATCCCAAAATTTAAAAAACGCAAGATATGGTTTTTAATCAAAGTACTTGTTCAAGTGATTTTCCACTTCGGTCGCATTTCGAAATTGTTTTTCCCCTAGAGTATGCTACATGGACTTTAAAAGATGACAACCGTATGGATCAAATATGAAGAATGTGGAAAAGCCCTCTAACTTTTAAGAAAATATTCACGATTTGTGGGGGCGGAGGGCATTGTCATGTTGAAGAAACGTCCATTTTTTCAAATACCTAGACTTCTAGATTTGTCTTTCAATTTCTGGTTTAGCCTTCTTAGGTGCTGACAACAATAAACTGGCTTTGGAATTGGTTATTACCCAAGCAACTCAAAAAAACGTATGATGAAAAGTTGTGAAGGGTCAAACCTGGATTGGCTTGGGTGGTTTTTCCCAATAACTCTGTCGAAAACGCTCTTCAACTCGATTCGGTGAAAAAAATTTCCTGTTGTTAAAACACGTAAGAAACAAACCAAAATTGTCATCAGTGGACTGCGAACAATTGATCGCCAACCTCAACCATTGACGTACAATCTCTCATCCAGAAAAACAGCATATCGTGTCTGTGCGACGTGCTATCCGTCTGCTTTGAAAGTGGACATGTTTAGCCTTAGCAATAAAATGAAATTAATTGTCCAGAGATCATGTTGAACAGTTTGGCAACTAAGAGTTGTTTCCTTCACCGTGTCTGAATACAAGTTGGACTCACCCGTTTGTAAATTACAAGATTTCTATTTGAAACCTCTAAAATAATTAATGTGATCAAATGAATGCTGCGTTAGCAACTGCTACAATTTGTTACTGCTCCGGTGACGGTGCTAGAACAGTTTAGCTCACGAACGACGCCGACATTAGTTAACACCTGACGACCTTGATTATCATCTCAAGTATGGTAAATGGAGTTCAATTTCGAAATTCATTTAATGATCTGAAAAGGTAACGGTTTGCACTGATTCCTGGCCAACAATCGCCATAACACTGCCTTAAGCCGAAAAACAACTAACCCGGAGCACCAGAATTCGCAAAAAGTAGAAGCGGAGCCTTAGTCTGACCCGATGTTAAGGTGGTTGGGGATGGCAAAAGAGGTTCGGTGCTTTCAGACGGCTGAAGTGGTGGCGGAGGTGGGGGTGGCGGCGGGGGNGGGGGGGGGGGGGGGGGGGGGGGGGGGGGGGTGGAGGCGGAGGAGCAGGCGGAATCGAAACTTGTTGCTGAGGTATCGACTTCGTCGTTGGCACAGATGCTTTTGGGGGTGTGACAAGTAGTCTTCTTCTCAACTCCTCTGGCATTGATTCCGCATCAATTAAGGCATATCCCTCAAGCAAAGCTCGAAACGCTGTCGGGGTCATAGTGGAGACTACATCAAGAGGCAAGTAGGTGCATCCAGCAGCCTCATTCCAATGAGGAAGTTGAGCTCGTCTCACACCTAGATTGGCTGCCCAGGCTACCTTGACAGTACGTGACTCAATGGGGGTTCGAGAAAGGTTTTGCCGAGCCCGGGCGGCTGCTGCTCGGGTTTCGAAGGTCACGAAAGCACAACCACGTGGAGGAATAAGGAGGCAGTCAAGGACACGTGCGTGAGCGGATTTTTCGCAGACACTCTGGAGGCGGGTCTCTGCTAGCTGTTTGTGCAGTCGCCCGATGTAGAGAGTTCGTGAGACTAGAGAAATATGACCCTCACGTAGCTCAGGCAGAGCATCGCGTTCGCGGCGATGTTCCCTTCTTTCCGACGAGGTTTCCCCACCTCCTCCTGAAATACGACCAATGAGGAACTGCTCTGTCTCATCTGTGGTGGTGGGTTGTAGTTGTGGTGACACAGTAGTAGTGGCTGTTACATCTGATGCTTGTACTGGTGCCGGGGGAGAAATCTTCATTACTGGAGATATATCATCGGATCCCGATGACACGGTTGACAATGAGGAAATCGATGATGAATGGAAACGGCTGTAATAAAAAAGGTAAAGAATAAATTTTACTGAAAAGCGATATTAGAAACAGATTTTATTCACTAGATGACTTTCAAGATAAAGCAAATTTGTTCATAACAAGCTCAAATACCCAAGCTTGAGCTCACTGTCCTCAAATATCCTACACCATTATGGTTTTAATAATTCAAGGTTTTTAAAATTCAACTCAGTTTAGTCGAAAAGTGCTTTTAAACAGCCAGACAGGAAAAAACCAAGGATTCTCATCATCAAATTAATAAGATTGGTTAGAAATGTTTATTATTACAATGACTATATCATTCGTCTATCAATACACCTAACAACATTGAAAGTGTCCTCAAACATCTACTCTTAGAAAGAGCAGGCCATATTTTTCATTTCTATAAACTCGAAGCTTGCATTCAGCAAGCCCTCTAATGGAAATTTTCATCATCGGTGCACAAAAACGACACTGGGCCCATGCCTTCCCATTTAATGAACTTAAATACGTCCAGACAAGTTATATAAATGCGTTTTTGGGGGGGGGGGGGCGAGAGGTCTAATATACTTGCTCACGGATACAAAAAGACAAATCCAATCCACACGATTTGAATAAGGCGAAAATTGAATACTAAGATATTAACTGCCATCAGAAACTGGACAACTTAATGTTTCCATAATTCGAATACAGAAAAATCGGACACATAATTTTAATTTTTCATATATTCAGGCACTAATTTAGGACCAAAACTTATTAAATATTGTGTATTACCACGAATAATAAAAATAAATGAAAGGGTGACCTATGGTCGAGTATACTTACTCAATTTTGTTGCGCTTAAAGGGCGGTGAAGAGACATTTGTATCATAGACAAGAGAGGTGGGTGTGGCATGCGGTTGCTGCCGCATTGGACGTTTTCTTGACGAGATCTCCTCAGGTGCTTGCTGTTGTGAAACAGGCACGAGTTCTTGGTGAGGTAATCCATGATTTCTTTTGTGATTCGATGCGTTGTTGTTCGATAAAAAAGGAGCGGAAGCAAGGCCTCTTAGCCGCTCCTCCAATGGGTTTTCGTTAGGGGGAGGATTTTCATCCGCCCGACGATTTACAGTTTTTGACTGTTAATTTAAAATAAGACGTTAAACATGGAATAATGATTCCCCATTTGACTATCATCAATGCCGAATGACTGATTAACAACCTGCCGATCCATCTCCATATAATCATACTATTATCTTATAGAATCTCGGTCTTCCTATTTAACCTTCATAACTGCAGCTAAAGTACTACATAAGGGAAAAATAACAAAGGTAGACTAACCAGGAGACAACCTTAAGCCAATATGATGGGACTTAGAATAATGCCTGTAATAACCAGACGTAAAAGCATCAAATGGGATCAGTAATGAGCCACGAATTTCAGCGACACAACTGGAGCAGCTAGTAGAAATATAAGAGAGCATTATCTATTGAGACAAGGGGTAACATTAAACATGGCATTCCATGTATTCCTGAACTAATCTATTTAAATAATTGACTGATTTATTTCCTCCATCATTACAGCGTATAACTATTCCCAAGCAAAACTAAGGGTAGCGTTGAAAACGCGCGACTTAGGTAAAGGGAAGATATCATGCAACCGCACTGTGTAACGATGAGCACTAATCTCAGGACTTACAACCAGTGCACAAGGCTGCATTGCGCTGCCACCGATTAGTTTATGATGACAATAAGATCATATAGAGGAGAAATTTTACCAGGTGATTATTGTGATTTCCACTATTGTTGAGATGGTTAGACGCAGAATTACCGAGCTGGTTTAGTTCTTCTTCAATTGCTCTATTCTCGGCCAGTGCGTCCACAATAGATTTGACCTGAGAGTGGTATGTTTTATCCAATTCGGGACTAAAATAGAAAGGTCACAAAAGTAGTTAGTTGATGTACCAACAAAGGAAACAAAATCTATAACATTTTTTTATGGCTTTAGAGTAATATATTTCAGTGACCTGCTTCAACCTGGTAGCCGACGTTTAAAGATTTTGAAGTAATTTTACAACCTATTTAGCTCAGATCTAAACCCTATTTGACGCCCATTTCGTCGAATTAGGAAACAATCAGCAAATGAGTTAAATAACATAATTCAAATAGATTTAGTATATTACGATTCCCAAACTGAATGTTTGGTATGTTAACACGAAATGTAGGCAAAAATAGCACTATTTGAGTTACACGGTACTTTAAGAGTTTGAATATGCACAAGAACAGACAAAATAGCTAAAAGCGTTAGCTCTAAAGAAGTCTCCCTAAATCCACAATGGAGAAATTTTCTCAGAAATTGGCGGAACAAAGGCCATTTGGGAAGCACTAAAAAATGAAACAACACTAACGAACTTTGAGCAAGTACTAGATATGTACAAATGACTAACTCAAACTACTTCGTATACCAGTGCATGTAAATGTTTTGTATAGGAAAGTATAACAATCAACAGCACACAAGGATTACAGACCTTGTTCAAAAAATCTACCCCAATACGCAAAAAATAATTCCCTTCGTTGAGTGTTCATCATTTGATGCATAAGTTGCTACAAACCGAAGTGTAAAAAGTGGCTGTAATCAAAGATATTATTTCAATGTATAGTAATTATTTTGTATCTAATAATGCCATAATGGGGCATAACGAAAGAGTCGCCCTAAAATTTCAGCTATATCACAAGTAACTACGTGGTACTGATGAATGTACGATAAAGCAGATTGACTATCAATCATCGTAAATACATACAAAGTCGGAGAGATGTTTCCACCAACCGTCCAATCAATCCCTTCTTTCACTAATGAATCTGAAGCTGAATGGATGCCTCAACCGAAGTTGATCACTGGAACTAGTTCGCATTATGATTCTTGGCAAGTACAATTAGCTAAGATGAAAAATAAGGTAAAGGAAACTTTTCTAACAAATGAATTAAGTTTTAGGAAAATTACTTTTTTTCGCATGATGCCGAGGTCAAAATCGTCAAGGTTATGACACATTACTAAAAAGTAGATTGGAGTCTACTATAACTTTTCCATTTTAAAAAAGATATCAGGCAGATGGATTAGTGGCCAAATAGGCAAACGTAGACTGTGATAAAAGCAAAAAAACCAATAGGATTTTCATTTCAATATGTACGATGAGAACGGTTCAATGTTCAGGAAATCAATAACATCTATAGACAAAGGAAGAAGAAATGATAAAGGGGCAAAACTTGGTGCATAATGACCACTTACTGGTTCTCAATACAAGCCAAGACCGACTGAAGCCGATTGACAACGGCGGCACTTATTACAGAACATTGAGCAGAAGATTCCAACTGCTCACGAATCTTCCTCTCTAACCACTAGAGTTAATACAAGGGTAAATATTTTAAAACAGATCCGCCTATAGGGAAAACAAATACCCCGATTCATTCACCTGATAAGTCAGCTGGAGATATTCCTTGCTAGCTAGTTGTTCTTTACTTTGAGCGAGACGTCTTGACTCGTAAGAATTTAAAATTTGAGAAATAACTTGTCGAACTATTTAAAATAAAGTGGGTTCAAAATTGCGTACCTGTATCTTGTAAATCCGGATCAGAAGGATTATCAACCAATTCACGGAGCGCTATTATGAGATCAACAGGATATACGATTTCCTCTCGCCAGATTTTTAGGATTCGAAAAATTAATGGTTTATCAACAGGAAGACATTTCAATATTGCGAGAAATAACGTGTCGATATTTCTTATGAAACGACGCTTATATACATCAGCGCCGCTAATGCCCTTAGAATGACGTATAATTGCGTCAATGATGAGCAGGCCCAATACTTTATGACTTGCTGGACAATTAACGATGAATTTTTCAACTAGTTGAACAACATGTTTATAATACTTGACCGCCCTTATAGCTGAAGCAACAACCGATGCCAATTTTGACTTGGTCAATGGTAAAGGATTACTCAAAATTGATTTTAACTAAAGAAAATAGATATGGATATTCGACAAACCTCAAGTTCAAATGTTTCTAAGCCATCCATTTTATTCAAGCGCTACATAAAAACTTCACACATCCCTCTTTTACAATCAAACGACTAAACAGTTCCAATCATGTATATATATATATATATATGTAATAGTTATTGTTTATTTATTGATTTAACTGGCAATATTAAATTAAATCAAGATTTTAGAATGCTTTATTCAAATTTAAAATAATTAGATCTAACACGTATTCGCCCATTTACCAGGTGCCACTTAATTGACCTATGACCGACTTCAATAATCAGATATTATTTAATCAGTTTCAAAGAGTCTCACATTTGCCAAAATAAAAAAAATGTGGTCCATTCATGGCTAACCGCATTCAGTATCCAGTGCATAACTACTACGGTCTTCGACAATTTCTTGCAGCCACCTAAATTCTTCCTAACCCCTTCCATTAATCAATGTGTAGGGAGGCATCAACTCACCCCATATTTCATCACACTCCTTGAAGAAGGAGAATACACATCTGTCTGTTTTTGATGCTCCAGTCTGAATAAATTGGCAAGTGTTCTCTGGACCGTGTAAAACTCAACTCATTTGCTTTTTTGCTGTGTTGTGAATTTGATGCTGACAAAATTTTGCCAAACGTAAATAACCAGACTGTTGGCAATTCATCAAGATTTTTAAGTGAAGTCGAAAGCTTTTCACCATCGGCAGATCATGTTGGCGAGCTTTTGTGTGGAGAATTTGCCTCTGAGAGGCCTGTCTGTATGTGTAATGAAGAAGGTTTTCTTTAGAAGAGATCTCTGTGATAGAGAATGGAGCACTCACTCCGAAGATACTGTTTCATGTGAGTGGTGTTTCCATATGTATTTCTCCTTATGTATGGAAGGTAGCTGAAACTTCCTTAACCTTTACTAAACATAGCTCGCAAATTTTAACACTTTTACTGCAAAACAGAAGAAGAGAACACAGTCGTGACATGTAGCTTTATTAGTAGCAATTATAGATTAGAAGAATGAACATCAAGATAATGAATTATTTATCGTGGCTTTAAAGTAGATATAATAAAGGATTGTGATGCATACAAAAGGGATTCAAAGGGTCATGAAAGAAAAATGAAGGTTGAACTATACGCTACTATCCAGTGGTATTATGGTAAAACGATACAAATGTTAATTTTCTAAAAATGATGAATCGGTCAAATTGATTAGTTTGGAAAGCTTTACTAGGTAACAATTATTGCCACTATTTGCGTTTGAAGGCTTTCATCATCAATAATATTAATGCTAAATTTCAATATAAACGTAATTTATATATTTTTGAGCATTTCGCTCATTTTAAAAAGATGAATGGTAAGTATTTTGTTATTTATAAATTCAGTATCACCTCTTCAGTTAAGATCTAATCATGCTCAAATAAGTCTGGCGTATAAATGAACATATTAATTCAAACATCTGAAAATGAAATAAAATTGTCAAAATTTTATCACTTTCACTTTAATTTCACTTTTTCTGGATACCCATTGCATTAGTTTTAGTTGGAACTTCTTGGTTTTTAATTAATGCCATTTACGTGATGAGCAACAATCTAACTTATTTAGCATCGCCAATATTTAAGTAATAAGTGTGTGAGAATTTGCTTCTTAGTTTGAAAAATAAATTTGAAATAGCCACACGTATTCTCTAGGATAGCCCGCATCAAAATGATTTCGGAAAAAGTTGGAGATACTCGATTAGATAGCACAAAGGGGTTTACACTGAAATACCCTTTATTTATAAAACTACTCACAAACTGTACGACCTACCTTTGATCAGTTGTGAAACCTACTGGTCTCTAAAGAAAAGCTATCAGATTAAAATTTACCAGTATTAGTATAGAAGTAGCGTTGCTGTCAAATAGTTAAAATTATGAATATATCAATATATTCACTGCTGCTCGTGATCAGTCGATCTGTCTTTCGCATAAACTGGATGCTTGAGATTGATTTTCAAGGTATATATGTATTTACCTCCTAATCTTTAGGTTCTAGGTGACATTTTGATGTTTAATATGTTAATCATTAACTTTCAGGGTCATTTAAATTTTATTATTGAATATACATATTTTAATAAAATGTTCTCATATTTTAAAATGCAAAGAAGGAAGTAGTTTGAACAGATTGGAAGCTTTCGATATAGAATAAATATTAACCATCCTAAACTCGAAAACCATATCTTAAAATTTTAAACAAGAAAGCAACCTTATTTTTTGTAATATGACTATATACTAGTAGCTAACTAAATAGCCATAACCATAATGTTGATGTGCAAAATTTTACCAATTTTCTAGTACAATACTGAAATAATAAAATTTTTAGCTTAATGAATTGGAATATCTCAATTATCAATATTTATATTTGTATAATGAGCTGTGTAATTTAGACTTGCAATATGCTAGTCGTGTTAACGACCCTTGCGCATCTTATCTTTTGGGCACTCTTCAGGTACATTGCGGATGTTTGGCTATTTGACAGTTAATTTTTTCTATTTCTAGCCCTTTAGCTTTCTTAATTTAATTTAAATTGTTTTACATTAGCAATTCCTTGCAGATTTGTTTCTTTTATTTGTAATCCCTCCGATGATCATTTTCAGTTTTCTTAGAAATGAGTCTGGAAGCCATTTATAAATCGCTTGCAAAGGAAGTGGAAAAGATGCAAGAGGTGGAATCTAATATTCAGAAAAGACTCCAAGCCTACCAGCAGTTGGTTGGTCAGCTGTCGGAAAATGAAAATGTCAACGAGGACCTGGAGGTATTGACTGAAGATAATAAGGTCTACAAACTCATCGGACCTGTTCTTGTCGAACAATCTCTGTCAGATGCTCGTGATACCATTAAAAAGCGTCTTAAGTTCATTCAGGATGAAATGTGAGTTTATCATTTTGCCATTTTATGTGCGATTCCCTGCTATAATCACTCAAATTAAGTGTATAATTTTGTAAAGGTCTCTTATTACCATGACCATTTCATTTTGAAAGGTATATTCTAGTTTATTCATTTTCAATATATTTGTCCGTATGCATATCAATTTTTAACTTTAGAGTCCGATTTTGTGCTGTTATTGGATGATCTCAAGTCCTGCACTTTCTTTTCACGAGCAGTGATGTCCCTTTAATTTTAAAGGACCGAATAGATATCTTGTTTTGTTTTTCATGACCTGGAGTAATTAATCTTAATTTCATTTTTTCATGTTTCTAATTTTACAGCCCTTGTCACTTCAAACGCTTTTTACTTTATTCATTTTAAATCTTGAAATGGCATTGACTGGCCTATGCTTTTACTAATTGAATTGGTAGACCTCAACTGATTTTCTATCTTGAAATTTTATTAAAAATGTTTAAAATTAGATAATCATTCCTTTTTCTCAATTGAGGAAACGCAATGATGAGATGATTAAGTCTCTGGAGAAGGAGCGAGATTCACATCGGGAACAAATTCTAAAACTACAACAACGCTTCCAACAAGAGCAGACCAAGGCGGCTCTCAAGGCATAAGTTTCCACTTTTTTGTCCCCACCTTTTCACCCTCTGCAAAATATACCTCTCTGTTTGATCACTTCCATGATCTTTTGACACAGTTTGTTTATTCAAAGATTGATAACTAATTCAGTGTGTGGTATTTTAAAGTAGAAACATAGTCTATTGAGTTAGGCCTAAAAGTCATGAAATGTACGATGGGAGAAGTGAGATATTGTATTCTATTTTATCGAGCTTGTTTCGTCGAAGGGCGTGAGGTTATCTTTATCCTAATTATTTTGTCACTTCGCCTATAAGTAAAGTGCAAATATAGTGCTCTGGTCTAATGCTTAGGGTTTTCAATGTTAAATCTGAGAGTAGCTCAAAAATCCACAAAACATGTTCTCAATCTTGAAAGTCGATCGATTTTTGTCATCATTTGCGCCTCCACTATGCACTGAAGCACAGTACTGAGATGAACAGGAGGTTATCTACAGGGTCAGACATACTATAAGCAGTTGGTGTAAGGATTATCAAAGTGCTGCTGTGGATCAAGCCGTGAAGGGAATACTTAGACGGGTTTTGCAGTTTGGAATAATTATCTTTTCAAAAAATCTCGATCAAACCACTTTCTTTATAGTTGAGAGATCTTGTCATCCAATATTATTATGTTAAGTGTTTGGCTTCCGCCTCTATGATTTATTCGTTAACTAAATATCTCTAGACTATGATTGGCTCAGGCCTCAATAAAGGGGGGGGGGGGAGGATTGAAATACATCTACTCCCCTTGTGGAGTCTATTTCTTTAGGAAATCGGGTAATAGTTTTCATCCAAAAAAGTTTTCGCGCCTATATATTGAAATAGTATGCCTGTTGAAAATTTAGAAACTTGATCAGAGTATGCACGGCCCTCCCTATGTAAGTGGAAAATGGGAATGCACAGGTCGTTGGCAAGATCAAGACATATTATCACCATGTCACTTGTTCATTGTGGTGGTGGTGGGGGGGGGGGGGGGGNGGGGAAGTGGGGAGTGAATTTAAGTAATTCCGACAAGATGGTCGCTTCCTCTCACTTTTTGTAATATTTTGACTTGTTGGTCATTTTTACCATTAATAATGACTACCTAAAGAATGAATTTTGAGCTTAAGAGAATTATTTTATGCACTTTATCCCATTCTACAAATTGAAATTAACTTCGAAACATCTTAAAGCTATTCTACTTTTATAAGCCTCTGTTGACCAAGATTTTCTAATGCTTTACTTTTCTTCCTCCCAATTATACATCTTTATTTTTGTGGTATCTAAAACAAGTTCTCATTTTGCTCAAAAAAATGTATTTGTTCAATTATAATTGTTCAGTTGTTACTGTTGTTGCAAACTATGTGCTAACGTGGGATGGAATATTTGTGCGAAGTCAAGAATTAGTTGTTGGATATACTTAACAGTTGGGGTATACATTTCTTCTACATTTTTCACACCAGAAACAGAGTCATCTTGTTCCGGTTTGGCGTAGAACTTGGCTGCGAAATTTTCCAGGCACATTTGCATATTACGTCGATCAGCTTCGAATTCAGAAGCCACACCTCCCTTCTCTTCTTCAGCTAGACACTTTCTGATACAGTTAGCAAGTTCAGGATAGAATTCATCGGCAATTGCTAACAAGCACACTCGCAATTCATCCCAATCGCCATAATTTCCTTCACATGTTTCGGATTCCACTGATTCAATCCTACAATCTTTAGCCACATCATCTTCGTCACCATTCATCTCTACAGATTCTATGTCCATTCCAGATGCACATTTGATCCATTCCTGGTAGAGTTGTTCGTTAATTTCTGCCTGGTTGCATGTCTTCTCTTTCATAATCGGACTCTCAACATTTCCGTCACATTCTCCATATTCGAATAATGGCACGCTCTTTTCAACCATAACGTCTTCTGTAGTGCTTTCGCATTCTTCTCCTTGCACTCTTTCTGAGTCTACACCGCATTTGCTTTCTTCCTGTTCGGTAGCGTAAAGGATTTCGTCGAAGATAGAATCGAAAAGTGTTCCTTCCTCCTCCTTCTGCCCTATGGCATTGATATCAGAATCCTCAAATTGAGTATTAGTGTGCGATGTGATATTTTGGTTGGTACTTGGTTCAACTTGACTGAAGTCAGAAGATAGGACTCCTGGGTTTAAAAGTTCTCCTATTTTAGTTGCAGAAAGTTCGTCAGTTAAGGCACTTCTTTCTTCCATAGTAGTATTCTCATTTACAACTAAAATAACTTCCGATACCATAGATAAGTTTTCATCAGTCACCAGGTCGTCAGTTTTCTCAACTAACTCATGAGATTCCATCGGATATTCAAGATTTGAGGTAAACCCATTTGTAGTGTTTTCATCAAACATGGGTGTGTTATCTTCAAATAAAGAAAATTTCACTTTTGGAGGATTTTCAGAATTTTCTTGTGATTCATTCGGTTGTCCCGAGATCACATCACCGGATACATTGGAATCTTCTATTTGGAGACTTGAACTTTCAGGTAAGTTTTCCATAATGCAGCAAGCTAAATCAGCATCGAACTGTTTCAAAAGTTGCATGAAACAATCCTCGAAAATATCTTCACTGGTGAGGTCAGTTTGTGTCTCATTAATGGAAGTTAATGGGTGAATGTCATCAATAATACTTATTTCCTGCGAAAAATTCACGCTTTGTGCTTCAGTATTATCATCGGCGCCACAACTTACAGTCATTCCATACTCTCCATTAAAATTCTTGCTGTAGTCAGGCTCTCCTGATACTAGTTGAACATCCTCAGTAAAATGATCAGGAGTTATCGTCATTTCTGACTTCTCTTCTTCGTCTTCGAGTTGTTCAAAAATAGATAGAACTCCTGCCTGACTCTCTTCACCAATGTTTACATTCATAGTTTCCTCGGTTTTGACTTCGTCAAAAATCGATTCATCTATTGTGGTTTCGTCCCTATCGATTTCACTCTCCTCCTCATCATCATCATTGGTGGCTTTTTTTATGTGCTTAATACAATCCACCAGTTCCGGATATGCTTCTTCAATAAAGCTTATGAAGCTATCTCTCAGAGAATCTTCAATGCTAGCACATTCAGATCCTTCCGAAATATCTACCAAAGTTCCTTCAGGTTCACAAGGGTCACAGCTCTTGTCAGACTCTCTTATGTATTTGCCTAAGTCAGGACAGAGTAAATCAACTAATTTCACCAGACAGTCTTTGATATCACCGTCACTCAAAGACGCTTCTAAAGCTTCACTGACCTCTAAAATGCTGATATCACTGATTTCAGCTTCAGTGGAATTACAATCATTGTATTTTTTGATGCAGTCGGCCAATTCAGGGCTTATTTGCTGCACAAACTGCTCAAGACATTCCCGAACGCTATTGTCTTTACTCACCATCTTACTTTCATCACATACCATATTTTCACATTGTATAAAGTCTTGAGTGACTTTCTGTGGCATTTCACACTCTTCCTCCGCCTTATTGATTTCCCCTAGGGATTGCTTGGTATAGGGGGCCAAGTCAGGATAGAGTTCTTCAACGAACTTTAGGAAACAATTGCGCATTGTTTCCTCATCCCATTCAGTTTCTGTATCACTTCCATCGGAGTAATTACATAGTTTGGGATTAGTTTGGTCCATGAATTGGAAAAGGCTATCTATGAGATCATTTTCACCCAAAGTCGACTCCTCCTCATCGCATTGGTCAGGATCTGATACTTTGCCACTTTCACACCCCCTGATACAGTCAGCTAGTTCCGGACAAAGTTTTTGAACAAGTCTTAAAAGTTCTCTTATATCTTCTTTATTCCATTCTGCAGCAGGATCGTTGTTTTCTTTGCAACATTCCTTGTAAGACGTTCCCGTTGCTGTAGTTAGAGTCTTGTCTGCGGTTACTTTGGGACAGCAATCTATTTCCCGAATCAATTGTTGGACGTGTTCCAGCAAGCACCTTCTTAATGCCTCTTCAGTCCATTCTGATTTTTTACCGCATTCTTTGTTAGTGGTTAGATTATCTGACTGTCTCCAACAAATATTCTGTTCATTTTCACATAATTTCTGAATTTCATGCTTGGCGCTCACTCCCATAGTTCTTTTAAAGCCAGTGTCAATCTTAGCTCCAGTAGATTGCATTATACAATTGAACATTTCTGGATACATTTGCTTGATGAGAAGCAAGAAGCACTTTACTAGTATCTCTTCAATCAGCTCAGCTGGTATTTCTTCTCTACTTTGATTGCATTGACCACAGGTAATTTTTGCACTTTCTGTTTCTTTAACTTTACATTCAACGAATTTAACCTTCTTTGTGTTTTCAACGCAAGGCGTCATTTCATTGTCGAGGTATTGAATCAATTGTGCAAAGCATTTGTTGAGACCTTCCAAATCGGTTTCTGATTCAGCTCCATCACACTTCTGTTTATCTGCGACAGCAAATCCTTCTTGATTACGGCATTCTCCACTCAAATTTACTTTGCATACTTCTTCCTTGGGCTTCGATCCTTTCATGACACTTTCAATCAATTCTGGGCATAACTGTTGAATGAGTTGAAGTATACACTTCACGAGAAACACATCATCAAGTTCAATCTCACAATCACCATTCTTATGGCTTTTATATCCCTCACTTCTGTTACTTTGACAGGTCGCAGATTGATTGATACAGCAAGGCGACTCAGTACAAGGTTGTGGTAGGCAAGTTCTTACTTGGCTTTCAACTTTTGGAGCTTGAGTGGGAACACAGACATTACAAGTTGAATCTTTGGTCACTTGTGCACATTTGCTCTCACATGTCTCTTTATATCCCTCACTCCTGTTACTTTGACAGGTCGCAGATTGATTGATACAGCAGGGCGACTCAGTACAAGGTTGTGGTAGGCAAGTTCTTACTTGGCTTTCAACTTTTGGAGCTTGAGTGGGAACACAGACATTACAAGTTGAATCGTTGGTCGCTTGTGCACATTTGATCTCACATGTCTCTTTATATCCCTCACTCCTGTTACTTGGACAGGTCGCAGATTGATTGATACAGCAGGGCGACTCAGTACAAGGTTGTGGTAGGCAAGTTCTTACTTGGCTTTCAACTTTTGGAGCTTGAGTGGGAATACAGACTGTTGATTTGCATGTTTGGCCTCCACTTTGGTTACAGCAGTTTGGCCTTTCAGGCCATAGTTTTGGAATTAATTCCACGAGACAATTTCTGAAACACTCAGCAATCTCGGCATAAGTTGCACAATCGTTAACCACTTCGTCATCGGCTTCTTCACTCGTGTCTAGAAGTTCTTCTTCATCTTCTTCACAGTCACATTCTTCACTACTTTCTGTGGATTCTATAGTGTCTTCAGCTAATTCAGCGCAAATTCTTTGAGTTAATTCCATTAGACATTCATCGAGAATATCTTGGCTATCTTCAGTCTCAACGTCATATGTTATCGATAGGTCTGAAGTTAGTTCCTCCATTGTTGACTCGGTGTTGAACTCTCCAACTTCCTCTGTTTTATCATCGCAGTCGCAGAGCATATTCTCTTTACACGCGTTGTTAATCATGCCTCTTGCGGATGCATTTGAAGTATTTTTCGCAATATAATTAGACAAATCTGGATAAAGTTGCTCAATAAACTGCAAGAGACAGTATTTAAGATCATTTTCGGTTTCTGGAGTTTCTATAGCCTCATATATAGCTAATAAACAAGCACAGAGGTCTTCGAGGTAGACAGAACTAGTATGATCAGCTTGTCTAAGACAGTTGGCCACCTCGGGATAAAGTTGTTGAAGGAGTTTGATAAGACATTCTTTATCGCTAAAATAACT
Source organism: Rodentolepis nana (assembly GCA_900617975.1). Taxonomy (NCBI): domain Eukaryota; kingdom Metazoa; phylum Platyhelminthes; class Cestoda; order Cyclophyllidea; family Hymenolepididae; genus Rodentolepis; species Rodentolepis nana. The sequence continues at coordinate 38,765 of UZAE01012296.1, forward strand.
GATTTCGGAGCAGTCTTGTGCGGACTCACCTAAGATATTTCTCTTTGAGATCACAGGAATTTTCTTTTCGGGGACGATTTTTATATGTGGACTTGTATCTGTAGTTGATAGGCAACTTGAGTAATCATCTACCTTGCCGTAGATTTCTTGACATGCACCGCAATATTCCACCTCTGAAGTAGACCTCATTCTCGTGCTCTCTTCCTCGCTGTTCTGATCCTGATAAAAAGCATTCTTTGCCTTGTGTTTCAGGCGGACTTTCACGCTTGACGGTATCCCACCGTAGATGTTTCTGATGAGATAGAGAAGTCCTCGTCGAACAACAGCTTGAGTTCCAGGATCTCCCCACCACGTAGGTTTCTTCTTGGGTCGCGGCATAACGTTCGTGTCGATCGTTGTCGCTTATAGTGACCTTATATAGCAAGATCTCAGAAATGCACTTCCATTTTCTCCATCTTGTGAGCGCCTGCTTTTGTGTGGACTTTCCTCTTCACGTGTCAAGTTTTTGCTCTTCTTTCCATACTTTTAGTGAGCAAATCCCCATCTTCAATCTTCTTTCACGTGCCATTTTCCTTGAAAAGTAAAGGAACTATTAGTAGTTATTTTTACAAGGCAATCGTGTAATATCAATATTTTTCCTCCGATATTCAAATTCATAGAGAACTCATGTTTTGTCTCGGTTTATTTTAATATAAAGTTACATTTATGCACTCAAAATGGTTTAAACTCTTGAGTAACAACAAAGCACAATCTTTTTTTGTCGTCCCAGCAATTCGTCTTCTATAGCTTTAAAATTTTCGCCTGCCTTCTTCTTTGGACTTCAAAGAGAGGAATTAAGAAATTAAAATATTTTTTTTATACCTACAGTCGCTTAAAAACCTTTGAATTTTCTTTAAATTTTCTACAATCGATTGAAGAGTTTGGGGGGTAATGGGTCGTAAGGCTGGGAAATTTGGAAGAACTAAAACTGGGCTTAAG